>KL197713.1:1544143-1562073 GCA_000697665.1 Jaapia argillacea MUCL 33604
CAAATTCTAAATTTGGTCCATTGTGGCAAATTCAGAGTTCGAGCATTGGCTGTGGGGTCTCGTCAAATCCGTTATCACATTTTGACTGAGTTGTTGACTTTATTCCCTCCCCAAATCCCTCAACAAATTGAGGCAATGGTAAGGATCATATTCAGGATATTCTAACATCTCACAGCCCGGTCTGTTTAAGGTGTAATGATCATTATGATGGAAATAGTGGTGGCTTCTGACAGTTCATCTTATCTTCAAGCAAGTAACTGACAAACAATACACAAGGGATAGAAGAGAGACTCGACTCGACTCAACTCACGAAACTGACAAGAAAGTAAAAGTGGATATATAATAAGATGGATATATAAGACGGTGATACAGCCCTACCTAACCTACCCACCTCGCTAACCCAAGAGGCGACAGCAAAAAATAAAGGGGGCAACCTTTACTTCTGCTAACTCCCTACTCCCTTCTGACAAACCTAGAAAAATGGCATTACGATGCACGATGTTCATTATCGACAAACAAATTCACGAAACAAACAAAAAGGAGGGAACAACTGGACGCGAGAGTCACAGCAGCAGTCCATCCTGCTTTCATGAGGGCAAGGTCAGTTGGAGTGATCTGGATGACCACGAATGCACGAGACCCTAGACGCCACACAAAACTCGCACAATAACACCTGCAGAAAAAGTTGCTGAATTGGAACAGACAAATCACCATCAACCAAACTGCGTTACAGGTGGCAAGGACCTTTCCCAGTCGCCGCAGGATGATCGATAGCAACCTGGCGATGGTGGAAGTACGCGATGAAAAGGGGGGATTTTGTGATCGATGTGAGTGGGGATGGGTGTAGTGTGAGAGGGCACTGGATGCAAGTAAGATGACCCAGATGAATGTTGAAGCTACCCCGTAAATCAGGTAGGACCCCGATCTACATCCCAAACCCTGTCGAAAACACGCTGGTCAGGACTAATGTCAAAATACTGGGAGAACTGGAAGTCATCACAACTGTGGGAGTAAAATACAGGCCTAGCACGGCAGCACCCATAGTGCCCCATTGCAGCAACAGAGTGACAAATGATGCAACAACGAGTCTCTTGTAGACATCAGGACCCCAGCGACTTTTGCAAAGATAGGTAGGAGATTGACAGTATGTGACGACCTGATCAATAGTCCTGGTCCTGTTATCAGGATGAATATCCTGGCCCCCTTGCCCTTTCCACTTGACCTCTGGATCAACAGGGATGTGAAAGTGTGCTTTTTGTGCTGCCGCTTGAAAAACAGCAGCAACATCTTCAACTACTTGGACCCAACCAAGGAGGCGAGTATAGTTAAAAATCGGGGTCATCAACTCCTCATCGCACGCAAGGGATCTGTGTTGATGGCAAATCGATGCATCAGGATGAACATTGATCATAAATGCTCGTTCCTCAGAAATGGTGCTGGCTTTGGCAATACTGGTTGGGGTAGCAACAAATGCAAGCAAATGGGTCTTCTCCAAGGCCTTACACAGCTGAATCCAGTCACACTTTGGCGATAATTGTAGCCAGCCCACTACGATAGGTAGCAGCCACATCCAAAGGAACCTGGAACCCTCCCCAAACCAGGTAACCACCACATTTGAAATCTTGAATGTGGGGTCACCATGCTCAGCAAGATTATCGAATGCTTCGATGATGGAAAGGATATACACGATGATAATCCATGCGACTGATGCAGCAGCTGCCGTGGACCATGCTTGGGTGTAGTCTAGGGCATCTGCAAGTTCCTTCCACCATTCATCATTGTGGTGAAGGACGACAAGGGAATTGAGAAGGGCATCTTCTGATGTGATTCATAGTGGTGCCTGCTGTAAACTCCTGAGAATGTGAACAGCTCGCTGCTTGTTTGGGTAGGTGATGGATTGAAATCACTGAGTTACCCATCGACCATTGAGAAGGGTAAGGGCGAGAGAATAGGCTGCTAACATGGGGGAACCTAGGGCGAGGACCACTGCAGTGAAGTTACCGAGTCTGGTCTTTGTGCCGTATGGCAACTGGGATATGAGAGTGAGGTTTGGTAGCAGCCAAGTGGTAAACTGCTGTGAGAAACCAGACCATTGGAATGACTCTGGTCCAGAACCACACGCTCGCTTGCATAGGTCATAGGTTATGCCAGTTGCCTTGCTGATGTTCGAGACTGGATTGCCTTTGTTGTCAGTTCCTCCAACGGTACCCCACTCCCCACTCTTGATCTCCGTGAGGCATTGAGTGACATTGACGGCGAGGGCCGATTGGATGGCGAAGCAAATGAAGAGGGTGAAGAAAAAGGCTGCAAATGGTTACAACGTCGTCAAGAAAGAATGTTTTACCTTGGAGGAGTGTCACTAGACATACAGGTCTGGAGACTGTGACAGGTCACACGCCCGACACTGAAGAGGGGAGACATGAAGAACAGATGTAACAATAGCCTAGCTGAAGAGCCAAATAATTCTTGACACTATATAACCTGCCACAGCACCCCAGACATAAACAATGGAGGCAACCATGACAAGGATAAACAAACTGAGTGCCACTTTCCAACGAGGCATCCGGTGGAGCCCGTTCAAGAACCTCCCCCACCAAGAGTTTTGGACTGCTTAGAGGAGCGGAAACCAATCACAGTGAATGCAAATCTCTGGATCCAAGCTGTGCACCACAATCCTTTGATGGCCACCATATGGATTGGAAGATATCAGTAGGACAAGCCTAACGTTGTAGGGGTGATGGATTGATTGGTGAACAGCGGATTGAAGGGTATGCCTTATCTTTAGCTCACGACCGATGTAGTGACAATAACTGTTTCAGAGACGCTCAGGCTGTTTGGGCTGACGGAGCTCCGAGTTGTGGGATAAGGTTGGGGGTAGCGCTGAGAACGAAGGCTGTAGCTGTCAATTATCAAATGATGGGGACACTCGGAGAGGATAGGACATGACCAGGGCTTTGTTTCAAGAGAGTTCCAGTCCCCGACTCCTTACATAGTAAGGAAAGGGTTTCTGTACCCAGCAAACGACAGGCACACGGTACCAGACGACTACGGGGTGGGAATTATGATGTCACATAGAACAACCCAGATTACTTATGTCACTTAGAGCTCTATGGGTCAAGTCTGGGCATTCGACAGCGGATTTGCCCCTAACGAGCATGTCGGTTGATGTAGTTTTCTGAGTTTCTCTTTGCTACGTCCAATATTGATTCAACATATTAATATTGTGGGTCTTTTTTTCTCTTGCTTGGTTCAGAACAATACAAGGTGGCCATTCTATCTTCTAGAGCCTTGTATTTTTTGGTTTCATGTCCCCATGCTCAGCCATCACTCCTGCCACAGCGATGAAGATCTCTCCCCTCCCTTTCTGACTTAGGTGTTGTTACATGGTTGACGGGAACTGAGTTCAGTGGGGGTTCAAGGGGTTCCAATGTGTCTGATTCCATTCGTCCATCAGGAAATCGGCCAGGCGATTGGTTTGGGTTCTGTATCTTGCCATGTGGCGTAAGCCTGATACAGTATTCTTTGGTGTTGTGTGTCGATATCATATGTTCGCCACAATTGTGGCGCCCTCACGATTGACTACAATCCTTATGGACTCTTCTGAGCCAAACACAAGCGCTGGCAGCCCTTGCCATTCTCGAAAAGCAATTCATTTGGTCTATAGCCCATTATCTGACCTTTGAATGACTCTTGGGTCTCTCGCACCACATTATCATCAGAACAAAACAGTGGTGAACGACTGACATTATCACACGAGCCTTGCAACCCACTCGTTATGAAGTCGCAGGGTTCCGGTGAACTTATAACTTGAGTATCATTGTTCCTCACCATTTTCTACAGTTTTTCCCGATTGTTATCTTCATGGTGTTTCAGCGCAATCCAGTCACGGTGCAATTCAAACCCTTCTTGATCTTGGGTTTCCTTATCTGGTGTGCCCATGCAGAACTGTAATTATTATTCAAGTCCAAGTCTCGTATGGCGCCGCGCTGGTTGACCCCAAGCCTTTCTCCCCCCTTCACCTAAACTCCTGCCTTCATTTAACATGGTCTACAAATGTGTCTGCAGCCATGCACCATTTGATTCAGAAAGTAGCCTTCTAAAGCATCAAAATGCCTGCCTTGTGTACACAGAACGGATGGAGGCTCTCATGAAGTCCCATAGAAAACATGTCCCAAGGGTTCACAAGCGTCCCCACCTCCTCGATCGCTACGATATCCAAGAAAATGATGCCATTGCAGAGTCGTCGAGAGGAGACACCACCCGTTCTTCCACAGATTCATCACACAGGGTACGTGTTGCGCTGATTCGTTGTCTCACTCGTATACAAAACCTGATTATCTTAACCTTAGGTGCTTGACGAAGTCCTGATGGAAACAACAGAAGACTACGATGCGCCAGAGCTACCTGTTTCGGTGGAGTCTCTGACAGAGGTACCTCCAACTCTTGTACAACCCGCCGGTTGCCCTGTTTGCTCAAATCGAGGCAAACTGCCTGCCCGTTTTCGAGACATCCTTCCAGAAGGACCGGCTCCCCTTCCACTGCGATCCCCCACCCCTGAGCCTGACATCGAAGCTTCACCTGGAGGACATGAGCCATCACCACCTCCGCCACCCAAGGTCATTTGTACCGAGCTGAATTCCTTCAGTTTACTTAGAGAGTTTATTGAGACCCCTGTAGTCGATTCAGAGGATGGGGTTGAGCTTGAAGAGCTTGTCGCTGATGGACTGCCTTCACATGAACCAAGTGCAGAGCCTCAGCCATTATCACTTTATGGCCCATACCCAAACAAAACCTCGTATATGGTTGGGAATTGGTATTGGACAAGTGGTGTGCAAAAATCGAAGGTGGATCTTCAAAGGCTCGTCAAGGACATTATCGGTCATCCTGACTTCATGCCGACTGACCTCCTCCAAGTGAACTGGGACAAGATAGACCGTGAACTTGGCTCATCCAATGCCGCTTCATTCTTCCGCGATCACCTCAGCTGGAAGAAAGGCTCAGTGACGATTTCCATCCCCTTGCCCCAAAAGAACCTTCCCCCGAAGGACTTTGTAGTCGAAGGCCTTATGTATAAACCCCTCATGAATCTCATCTGAACAGTCTGTGAGAGCGAGGCATCTGTGAAATTCCAGTGGATGCCATATCGCCATGTCTGGCAACCACCTTTTCCTGGAGAGCCCGAGGAGACTGTACACGGCGAGCTGTACCAATCCCAAGCATTCTTGGATGCTCATGCAAAGGTTCAAGATCTCCCAGCCAAGCCTGGGTGTTCTCTGCCACGTGCTGTGATTGCGTTGATGATATGGTCCGATGCGACTCACTTGACAGACTTCAGTTCCGCGTCCCTCTGGCCTGCGTACCTGATGTTCGGTAATCAATCCAAGTATTCTTGAAGCAAACTGTCAACAAGGTCGTGTCATCACCTAGTGTATTTTCCAAAGGTATGTTGTCATAAATCTTTTTTGCATCTGGGCCAGTGGGCAAGTTCTCAATCATTATCCGGTTAGCTTCCCGACAAGTTTCAAGACTTTGTGCGTGAAGCATCAGGCAAGAACGCTCGCCAGCCCCTTGTGACTCACTGTCGACGAGAGTTGATGCATGCTATCTGGCAGTTATTACTTGATGATGACTTCCAGCATGCATACATCCATGGTATTGTATGTATGTGTGGTGATGGTGTGTGGTGCCGCCTTTATCCCCAGTTCTTCAGTTATTCAGCTGATTATCCTGAAAAGTAAGTGTTTGATTTAGTTCTCTTATCAGTAACTAATTCTTCCGTTCGCCAGGGTGTTGATCGCTACCATCCGCGATCTTGGAAATTGTCCCTGTCTGCGGTGTCTCGTACCTTTGGACCAGGTTGGTGAGCTGGGTCAGAAGGTCGACATGCAACATTGTGAAACTCAGGCTTGGGTGGATGATGAGCAAAGACAAAATAAAGTCAAACTTGCTTGGTCATTTATCTATGAGAAACGATATGTTGTGAACTCGAAGGCCGTCAATCGTGTCCTTCAATCAGAGTCATGGGTTCCAACGGAAGTGAGTTATTTTCCTGTCTTTGGGGCGAGTTTCTTTGACATCCACAGAGAATGCTTTCTTGGACTTCTGCGACAATCTATTCAAGCTATTGGTGCCTGACTTCCTGCATGAGTGGGAGTCAGGGGTTTGGAAAGCGATCTTAACCCATCTCATTCAGCTGTTATACTCATTGAAAGAGGATAAAGTTGGCAAATTTAATGCTTGGTGAGTGATGCAGATCTTGCATTGATTTCATCCATCCCATTCGTCCCAGGTTCAGGCAGGTTCCCGTGTTTGGACAAGACACCATTTGTCGATTCCATGCCAATGTTGGTGAGCTCAAGCAATTTGCTGCACGAGAATACGAGGATGTATTACAGGTTCGTATTTGACATCTCTGTTCTTCAGGAGCCCTTAACTAATGAATATTGGGATAGTGTATCATTCCCGTATTTGAAGGTCTCCTCCCCAATCCATTCGATGACATGGCAATGGACCTTTTATTTCTTACTGCCTACCTTCACAGCCTTGGGAAGCTACGGATGCATATGGACTCAATGTTGTTGATTCTTGAACAAGTCACAACTGAATTTGGGAAGGCTCTCCGCAAATTCGTCAAGGAAACTGGTGACACCTTCCACACCACCAAATTACCCAAGGAGAAGGCTGCCCGACTCCAGCGTCAAGCAAACAAAGCCAAGAAGAGCTCAGCATCAGCTCAAACTACTGTGCAAACCGCTCTGCAAACTGACACTTCGACCGAGAACTCCGATTCTATGCCAGCGGCAGCGAAGAAGGAGTTTAACCTCAGCACCTACAAGATTCACTCATTGGGTGATTATGCAAGTACCATACGCCACATTGGCACAACAGATTCGTATACAACACATATTGTATGTTCCTCTGCTGAACATTATGCGGGAGCTGGCCTGACAGGGAAAACTCTTAGGGGGAGCAGGAGCACCGCCATCTGAAGGGGCGCTTTGATAGGACAAGCAAGAATGAATTCACACCTCAACTCGCGAGCATCGACCTCAGGGAGTCTCGACTCCATGATATAACCACTGCACTTTGCAGAACAGGTGAACATGTTGGACATGATATACATTTCCGTGACCCTGACGTGGACAATACCCCACCTGATCTCCACCATTGGATTCGCAAGTCGCAAAAGGAACACTTCAATGTGTATCATTGGTTAAGAACACATTCCGCTGACCAGGCATTGCGAGTATGTCATTCAACCACCACTTATTCCTTTCGAGTATCCCATATTGCTGTCTTATCACTCAATTCCCTACAGGATTTCATTCTGCGTTTGAAGAACCATCTGCTTCAGCGGCTTCGCAGCAGATCCCATACCACTGATGAAACCCTCACCTTCACAAATGGAGACTGTAGCACTTTGACTTTCCAAAACGACCAGATCTATGTCCACCGAACAATGCGAATCAACTTTACGATGTACGATGTCTGGAGAGGCCATGACAACATCAATCCAAATACTCACAGGTGCGATGTGATGGTATTAGCAAGGGAAGATGACGGTGAGGGTGAGCCCCACCCTTTCTGGTATGCTAGGGTGCTCGGAATCCACCATGTCAACGTTGTTGAGCTTGACGGAACAGGAATTATTCCACCGCCACAGCAAATGGACTTCTTGCATGTCCACTGGTTCGGTCAAGATCCCGATTGGCGCAGTGGATGGAAGGCGAAGCAATTGGATCAGCTTGGTTTCATTCCCGAGACCAATGAGGACACATTTGGTTTTCTTGACCCAGAGGATGTTGTCTGTGGCTGCCATTTGATTCCAGCCTACGCGCATGGCTGAACAGGGAGACTATTAGCATACTCAATCATTGCTTGTGGGGATGAACAAGACAAATGGGAGCGATTTTATGTGAATCGGTATGGGGATTTCTGTTCTAACCCTCGTCCCACTCAAATTCTGTATGTGTTGTAGGTTTGTTGACTGTGACATGATTATGAGATATGTCAGAAGAGGCATTGGCCAGCCGACTCCCCAGTTACTGTCTGCGTATCCTAACGAGATTGAAGCAGATGATGAAGATGAGGTGATGGATAGTCTGGAGCTTGAGCAACCAACGGAAAGTTCAGATGATAGTCATGGTGGTTTGAATAGGAATGAATCTGATCAGGAGGAGGATGATGGAGAGGAGGAGGATGACAAATCTGAGGATGGCAAGGACGAGGACGAGGACGAGGACAATGAGGACTACTGGAGGCTTCTTGATGAGGGGGATAATGGGTTTGGCAAGCTATAAAGAATTCCTACATAATCTCACAACTGTGACAACAAAGTGTTTGTGGGAGGGGAGTTCAATAGATGTGTGTTGTATATTTGATGAAACAGAGGGGAGGGCATGTCCAGTATTTGAATATACTGTCCAAAAAGGGGTGACCAAGTTCCCACACCTGCTTCTCTCCTACCAAACACCTCCACTGGCAGGCAAGTTCGCTGGCACTCAATACTTGAACTTGACAGGCACATCCTCGATGGACAGGCGAGATTCCTCCACACCCACGATCCATCGCTATTCGTTGGGGGTCTCGTTGACAACATCTGACCCTGACTTTTGCCATTTGTTCGCCAAGGTGTCAGCTAGCTACAACATTCGGTAATTGGCATTGCTATCGCTCCCCCGCTCATTGCCTTATCTCACAACTGACTGTTTCCTGGTCTCTCTCTCCCTACTGTTGCTATCTGCATTCTCCTCTAATCAACCTCATTGCCATACCAGATTGAGGGTCATCTAGGAAAGCAGTGATGGATTGTGAGGCAACAAGCCAATTTCCGGTGGGGATTCATGGATCTCTCGTCTCTCCATCAGAGTTGACTTTACAGATGGTTTCAGATATGAGATAGTGATTAGGAACGTTGGCAGGGTGGGATCTGGAGTGCTGACTCCTGTGTCATGAGGCTCAGAATTTTTTCATTTATTTGATATTTTGCCTCTGCATAATCCTCACATGTGGCTTGCGATGCGTCGAGGTTTGTTGATTCGACGTGTTGTTTTTCGTTGATTTTATTCAACAGAACTTTATTTGTCTGCAGGTTAAATACACTGGTATTCCAGGAAAGCTGAATCAATCAAGCCCTCTCACCATTCTCTTCCAGCAATCCTGCTCCCCCTCAGATGGCTCCTTCTCCCACCTCCTCCAGGGAATCATCTCCCACAAGCACTCTGGAACCCATGCGCAGTACCAAACGCATGCAGATCGACCTTGAACTCACCAAATCCAGCTGCCAAAAGGCTGAGAAGTCATGCCCCCTTGTGGGCGTTGGCAAGCACCTCACTCGCACAGTGGATATGTTCCACAACCCAATTGCGATTCTCAAGTTTGGCCTTGAGTATGATGAGGATTCCAAAGCAACTTATTCGACTGAGTAGCAGTTCCTTTTTACATTTTTTCCTGTACTGATCTGACCCTTATATGTTACCCAGTGATCAACACAAATATGCATTGTTCACTTCAATTCTGCTCATGGATCCGGATATTGAGGAGAAGATCTACCACTCTGACACGACAGCAGCTATGGTGAAGGCCATTGGTAAAGAGGTAGGCTGTTGACTGCTTTCTTTTCCCAATGCTAAACATTCAATTTGTCTTTCACACCTCTAGATATATGAGGGCCAGAAAAGTGCTCGATCAGAAGACACCCACAAACTTAAGCATGCTGTCATCGATTGGCTCAGTGACGACATTCAGCCTTGTATCTCATGTGCCAAGAAGGAGGGCCGTGGTTTCAACCATTCTGCCACCACTGTGCTACTCTGCCCAGCTGAACTCCCATATAGCGAAGAGTGCGCCCTACCACAGTCTTGTTTCGTATCTCACCTTGCCGTTTAGGATCCACATCCAGCTACTTGAAGGCAAGTGTGAGATCGACGGCGAGCCCGTTTCCAGCCTTGATTGGCCTGTTTTTGTTTTCGCAGGCCATTACAATCCACACCATCTGTTGGAAGGTCTCTTTCAGGGCAATTTCCTCCTTAAGGTGAGTTAAATGCCATTCAAGTTTCTCTGGCCAGCATTCTCATGCTCGTGCACAGGGATTCAAGATGATCTTCATAGCCCCATCTGTGGTGGATAGCGACGGCAGTGACTCGCAAGCAACCCGTGCTGGAAATGCTGCCCTCCACAACATGACCCATGTCACCCCTGCGTTGATTGCTTATGTGGCAACTCAGGTACGGCTGTCACCCTCACTCCTCATATGACTGTTGTCTGAGTCCCTATTCCACTCTTGTTAGGTCTACTTTGCCTTATCTTCGCAGACCATCTTCAAGAAGGACAATGTTGTCACCAATTCGATGAGGTTCTACAATGGAATCCTCAACTTTTTTGACAACCCCAAGTTTGCGGTGTCAGCCAAGGAGATTCTTGCATGGTGGGATACATGAGTGTCTCATTCTATTTATTGATGGTTTATACACCATCTGATGGTCTAGTGGCAGGCAAATATTTCCGCAGACTACTCAACGTATCACCAATGGCAAGCCAAAAGGAATGCTCACTCGCATGGCTGCTCGTCTTGCGGATATGACCATTCAGTCAGACGAAGCTTGATCTCTTCCCCTCCACTAAGTTGATTACATGTATCATTCCATTACACAAATATGAGCTGTTTTTTTCTACCTCCGCATGATGATTTGCAAGCCAATTCCAAGCTGCCATTGAAGTACAATCAAATATCCTACTGTTTGTGAATACCTGCTGCATCGTAATCGACACAAAGTGTTCTGAGACCTTATAACACCTTACACCACAGCACAACGACACCTAATCTTACATAACCCTATAAACTCTACGAGTAGTTATATACCCTTTCGGAGCTTTCAGACTCCCGCCATCCTTCCCCACTGCTCAGAAGCCATCAGCAAGAAATGGAAATTTGGGTAAGGCTTTCAGATTCTTGCTAGGCTTGCAGTTCGCAGCAAAACCACGAGTAGCTATTTTTGATTATAATGTGATCTACAAGCATTGTAGAGATTATACACCTTTTGTGCATTATGATCAACCACAAGCCCTTACCATTATCGTCCCGATTTCCCGATGTCCACATTGTCCTTTATGACCATAACTAAAATTGATAACGCAAAAGGCTGCATACACGGCAACAGCCCACTACAACAACCCATTATTACTCCATAAATCTAAATAATATATGCACAAAGTGGGTCACCTGCACGACCGTCCCCCTCCAAAGCAGGCAACATGGCCATGTGACAACTGCTTCCGAGTTCAGCCTCCAACTTGGCCTGTTTGGGCTTTCCCAACATTCGATGCCACCATCAAGTCCCTATTCCCCTTCATCTCCTTGCTGATACTGAGGTATGTCTAAAGCGAGCCTTTCTACCTAGTCATCGGCCACGATGAGATCCCACAAATCACGTCCACATTCCAACCTCCTCACTCCAGCAAGACTGACTTGGAGAACAGATGACAGTTTCCATTAGGTTTAGTATATGCCACGACATTCAACAACTGCCACTCTCGAACGTACAGCAAGTACAGGACTTAAGAACTGATCCTTTCACTCACGGCCGATTGTACACTGCTGCTTCCTGTCTGCGTAGACGATAGGATTGCATAGCTTTCTTTCTATCTCCAATGACAGATGCAATGCCGCAAACGTAGTTTACACCGATTTGCTGCAACAACATCTGAAGGGCCCCTATATACTTGTACCATAAATTTCAGGAAAGGAGCGTATTTACATCGGTCGAGAATACAAAGTAAGTGGATGTAGAAGGCATGCAAGGGGAGAAGTTCAGCCATGGGGGGGGATTGAGGATGAGGCGGCGTGAGGTGGCAGATCATTATGTGCATACGTGCGGCCGCGGGCGAAGTTGCACTTGGTTGACAGCACGAGTGGAGAATGGGCAAAGAAAGGGACTGCTGTAGACTGCTGTATGTCGAGGAGGGTATTGTGCCATACTGTACCATGAGAGGGAGATGATACAGTAGGATGTGGGATTGAACTCTGGGGATGGTACTCAGACTACTCGTCGTCGTTGGTGCAAAGCAGATATTCAGGCGGGATAAGGTCATGGAAGCACCCTCAAGTTTTTGAGCTCAGACGTCACAAAAGACATGTCTCATCTTTATAATCGAGCGAAAGATTGGCTGAGAACCTGTAAAGCATACAACGATACAAAACCCACTACTAAAGTAGCGGGAATAAACGCCCGTGTATGGTATTTTGTATCTATTATAAGTAAAGGGGCTTTGTAACTGTCAAATTCTTTTCCAATGATGATGGTGGAGTTGGGGACACTGGCGCTCAGGCGCCGCTACCGATTAAGTCTGTTGGATGCTGTTCGATGTTCGTGGGAGGCGAAAGTGTCGCGTGTCACGCGTCCCCGGCGTTCGATCCATCCTGCGAATTGGAAGAGGCCATACAAGCTGACAGTAAGTACCTCGCTGGCTCGGGAAGCCGATAGGCCACAACAAAAAAAATCGAAAATTTTGATATCTCCGAACTCCTAATACCCTCTGGCTAATCTGAAAGAGTGAAAGTACAACACTCAACATTCATTATCTACGAACAACTTCACAAAACAAACAAAAAGGAACGCACACCCAGACGCGAGAGTCACGGAGGCAATCCACCCTGACCTCATGAGTGCAAAGTCAGCTGGAGTGCTCAGAATGACCATGAATGCACGAGTCGGTTGACGCCACACGAAGCTGGCACAATAACACCTGCGGAAAAAGTTGCTGAATTGGAACAGGCATAGCACCATTAACCAAACCGCGTTACATGTCGCCAGAACCTTCCCTAGTCGCCGAAGCATGATCGAGAGCAATCCGACGATGGCGGAGGTACGGGATGAAGGAAGCGGCTTTTTCGATCGGTGTGAGCGGGGATGGGCATAGTGCGAGAGGGCACTGGATGTGAGTGAGATGACCCAGATAACTGTCGAGGCTACCCCGTAAATCAGGTAGGATCCTGATCTACATCCTAAACCCTGTCGAAAACACACTGGTGAGGACTAATGTCAAAAACACTGGGAGAACGAGAAGTCCTCACAACTGTGGGAGTAAGATACGCAACGAGGATGGCAGCACCTGTCGTACCCCACTGAAGGGAAAGAGCAACAAACGAGGCAACGATGACTCTCTTGTAGACATCGGGACCCCAGCGGCTTCTGCGAAGATAGGTAGGAGACTGACAGTATGCGATGACTTGATCGACGGTCCCAGTCCGGTTATCCGGATGAGTATCCTGCCCTCCTTGGCCTTTCCAGGCAACCTCTGTATCAACAGGGATGTGATGGTTTGCTTTCTGTGCCGCCACTCGGAACACAGCAGCAACATCTTCAACTGCTTGAACCCAGCCGAGGAGGCGAGTATAGTTAAAAATCGGGGCCGTCAGCTCCTCATCACATGCAAGCGATCCGTGTCGATGACAAAGTAATCCGTCCGGATGAGCGTCGATTATAAACGCTCTTTCCTCGGAGATCGAACTTGCCGCGACAACGTCGTTCGGGGTAGCAACGAATGCGAGCGGATTGGTCCTCTCCATGGCCTTGGACAGCCGAATCCAGTCGCACTTTGGTGACAATTGCAGCCAGCCCACCACGGTAGGTAGCAGCCACATCCAAAGGAACCCGGAACCCTCTCCAAACCAGGTAATAACTGCCTTCAAACCTGTGGGATTACTATCCCCATAAAGGTTATCGAAGGCGTCGACAATGGAAAGGATATATGCGATGATAATCCACGCCACCGACGCAGCAGCAGCCTTGGACCATTTTTGGGTGAAATCGAGAGCATCTGCGAGTTCCTTCCACCATTTGTCATTGCGATGAAGGATGACAAGGGAGTTGAGAAGGGCATCTTCGGATGTGATTCGTAGTGGCGCCTGCTGTAAGCTGTTGAGAACGGCTTTCTCGGTGTTTGGGTAGGCAATGGATTGAAATCGCCGAGTGACCCATCGGCCATTGAGAACAGTAAGGGCGAGGGAATAGGCTGCTAATGTGGGCGAACCTAAGGCGAGGACCACTGATGTGAAGTTGCCGAGTCTGCTCTTTGCACCGTATGGTAACTGGGATATGAGAGCCAGGTTTGGTAGCAGCCAAGTAGCGAACTGCTGTGAAAAACCAGACCACTGGGCAGACTCTGGTCCGGAACCGCACGCTCGCACGCATAGGTCGTAGGTTATGGCAGTCGCCTCGCTGATGTTCGCAACTGGATTGCCTTTGTTGTCAGTTCCTCCAACGGTACCCCATTCCCCACTCTTGATCTCCGCGAGGCATTGAGCAAAATTGGCAGCGAGAGCGGGTTGGATGGCGAGGCAAATGGAGAACGCGAAAAGTAAGGCTGAAAATGGTCACGATGTCGTCATAAAACAACTTTTTAATAGGATGTCCTGGAGGAGGATTGCAACTCGACGTACGGGTATGAAGACGAGTCGCGCGCACGACACCGAAGAGGGCCGACATGAAGGGCGGATGTGATGATAAGTTAACTGAGGTGCGGAATGGTCCTCGACGCTATATAACCTACTGTGATCCCTCGGACACAGACAATTGAGGCATAGATGACAAGCATAGAGAATTAGGCTTGAAACCGTACGCACACGTTGAACTGGGCGGTGCTTTTGGCCCTGCTAGTGGCACCATGCTGGAGCACGCTGTTCAAAAACCTCACCCACCAAGAGTTTGAGGCCGCTTGGGGGGACGGAAACCAATCGGCAGTGATGCTTGAGTTTCTGAGCGCTACGGCATGATCACACCATGTGGATCGGAAGATATCAGTACCAGTGCTGTAACGTACCGGATCCGCAGCGATGTGTGGATCAATAAATTGATCCTTTGCTCTTGACCCGATATAGTGGCGATAACTTGGACGCTGTGCGTCTAGTGATGGTAGAGCCTCGTCGGATAAGGTCGGGAGTAGCACTGAGGACCCTGACGAGGGCTTTCAGAGTGAAACTTTGGAAAGGGGCGTTGTTTCAAGTACACACGCGCCGGCGTCGAAGAGCCATAAGATGGCAAGAAGGATATTACCCTGCCAGTGTGGCCAGTTCAATGGCACCGATTGCTGGGTAGGAGCATGAGGCAAAGACGAGAATCGCGTCAGCCACTCCGTGTATACACAGTATCCTACATACATCTGCGGCATGGGAGCAGTGATACAAACAGAGACAGATAACCCATGTTACCTACAAGAAAGCGGTTGGGGAACGAGATGGCAAATACAAGAAAAAAAGGGGGGAAGGGGGAGGGTACAACGTAGGGAGCATCATATAGAAAATGGGTGAGGCATGGATTGAAAGTGGCCGCATACGACGACAATACCCCTCGAGCCTGAGGAACTCAGAGGCCAGAGCAATAAGAAGTCAGAACATGCACCTCTCCCAACCAACTCCCGAGACTCAATTTCTTCTCATCCCGTCTTCTTATCCAATCCAATTGTTCCCAGTGAAGTAGAAGTAAGTCGATACTGGGGTGGAGGCGACACGCTCCCAAATGGAGCACCCGACGGAGCTCGATTTGAACTCGAACCAATCTCCTGTACCGATGCACTCCTTCCCAATAGTTCCTTCATGGGAGAACTATCACCACCACTGATGCCCCGCACAATTGCGGCACCACTTCCAATGGTGCTACTTCGCCCCGGCAAGTGACCAGGGTCGGATGAAACATCGCCCCTGTCCATCCCTCGTCGCACTACCACGGGATACAAAGACGGCTCTTCGTCTTGGGATTGCCCATGTGAAGAAACCTGTTGTCCTTCCTTCACTGGGTACAGGGAGCCACTGACAGAGGGGTGTGGGGCAGTGTATTGTCCTTGTCTAATCCCATTGACTGGAGGAGCAGAATCGGATACGACCATCGCGCCCGGGAACGTGACTGGAATGATGCGTGACGCGTGGGCGTAACCAGACGATGATGGCGAACCAGCGACTGAAGGAGATCCCAAAGTGGACCGCGACTGCGATGGGTGCTGGCAGCGCTGGAGGCTATCTTCTTGGGTCATTTGGGACGAGTCAGCTTGATACGGCGACTGGTCATTGAGCTGAGGCTGTGAAGGATCGTGGGGTGCGTACGGCTGAGACAATTGGGAGTCAGCTTGATATGGTGACTGTCCATTAGATTGCAGCTGTGATGGATCCCGGGGCGTATATTGTTGAGGGATTAGGGAAGGGTCAGCTTGATACTGCGACTGCCCGTTAGCCTGCCGTTGCGACGGGTCTTGGTGCTCGAAGCGGAGGGGTATGTATTGCTTTTGAGATGGATCATATTGTAGTGGTCGGGGCTCAGTCGAAGGCTGCGAAGATTCGTCGGGCCCGGATTGTGACTGGGCGTTCGTTTGCTGCGGAGGTTGATCAGTAGAAGTAGGCCGATACCTGTGTGGGGGTGACACAGCCCCAGACGGATTACGAAGTAAATCTCCCCTTGAACTCGAGCCAGTATCTTGGACCGATGTACTCCTGCCCAATATCTCCTGCATGGGAGGACTACCGCCATTGTTGCCTCGTCCAATGGTAATACCACCTCCAACGGTCCTGCTTCGTCCCGGCAAGTGATTATGATCGGATGAAACATGCCTCTCCTTCATCCCTGATCGCACGACCGCAGGATACAGAGATGGTTCTTTATCTTGAAATTGCCCGTGCGGAGAAGTCTGTCGTCCTTCCGTCGTTGGACGCAGCGAACCTCCAGCGGAGGGATTCGGACCAACGTATTGTCGCTGTCTCTTACCATTGGTTGTGGGTACGGAGTCGGATACGGGAATTACGCCAGGGAATATGGCTGGAGTAATGGGGTATGGGCGGGCGTAACCAGACGGCGAAGGGGTCGACGAAGGAGAACCAGTTCCTGAGGTGTATTGCTGGGGACTGGGCTGGGAGTACGGGTGCTGAGCTCCAGAATTAACTTGTTGCCCATCAACAGGCCGATTATTGCACTGCTGGCCTCCCACAGGGAACGAATCGGACGGATAAGGGGACTGCGATGGGTGTTGGCGCTGGGGACTATATCGTTGCGTCATTTGGGAAGAATCGGCTTGGTACGGCGACTGCCCGTTGGGATTCAGCGGTGATGAACCCCGGGGCGCGTATGGTTGAGACATCTGGGAGGAGTCAGCTTGATAGGGCGATTGCCCATCCACGTACTGCTCCGATGGATCCTGGGGTGCGTATTGCTGAGCGATTGGGGAAAGGTCAGCTTGATATTGCGGCTGCGATGGGTCTTGGTGCTGGAAGCGGAGGGGCGTGTATTGTTGAGTTGTTTGGGAAGGATCGGCTTGGTGTGGAGATTGCCCGGTCAACCGCTGTGGTGATTGATCATTACCATATTGTGATTGTGCGTTCATTTGTTGCTGAACTTCCCCATTGGGGCCCAACTGCTGACCTTGTTGAGTCCCCGAATGTGCATCCGGTCCGGTATTCGATAAATCTCGGGGGTGGGGATCTTGCAGATTACCACGTGGATTCGAACGGTCTGCGCGGGGATCGTTGCTCGTGTCATCGGAGCGGTGCTTCTCATTGACCCCGGAATCCTGCTCAGCGTCTGGTACGTGGCGCCAATACCCGAGCTTTCTCCTGTGAAGAAACAGTTGTTAGGAATCCCTGGCGATGATGAGAGATGATGAAGACTGACATGAGAAAGGAAGCAAGGCCCGCAACAACCACGACTGCGGCCACCCCTCCAAACGTACCACCGACGATGGATGCCACGTGTGTACCCGTGTGAGCTGGTCCACTCGTAATCGAGGCCGCCGGAGAAAAGGCTGACGTTGTCGGTGATTCGAAAAATGTGGACTCGCTGGAAGATATGCTTGAGAATGGTGGTGGTACAGTGAAGGAGGTTGTGAGAAGACTGGACGAAGATGATGATACTGGGTAGGGGGGAGAGGGGGAGGGGGGAGAGGGAGAGGGG
>KL197713.1:1562909-1581158 GCA_000697665.1 Jaapia argillacea MUCL 33604
GGGGAGGGAGGGGAGGGGGAATTAATGGGCGGTGGACATGTGGAATACAAAGTCGCGGTAGGTATGGTCCGCTCCGATGTATACGTGATAACGTAAGGAACCTGGATAGTGGTGACGCTACCTACAAATGGATGCAGTTAGCCAGGCAGTTGACTTTCATCGATAGACCAGAGAAGAATGTGCAGGGGTAGTTGCAGGTGAGCAATGACAAGGAGATGAACTCACCGGGTATGGTAGACAAAGTGGTCTCACACCCCCCAGTCGGCGGCAAGTCTGAGGGAAGAGCCGAGGTTGTGGGAGTAGGCCCCTGCCGGATGTGTAGACCGAGGGTATCCCTTTTCTTGAAACAGTTTAAGATAGTTACGGTTTGACCGGGTGAGGAGGAAACACTCTCCGAATAGGTTGTCGATACTCCAGTGGTTTCGGAGGTGGCATATATGGTTTGAGTGGGAGATGGAACGCAGTCAGTCATCTCGTATGCAACGGTGAGGAGTCAAAGAAGGGAAATCAAGAGGGTTCAAACTCGCTGATGCTGAATGCGGGCCTGGCTGGTAGAGATCATATGAAGATGATGCCTTGGATATTGATAGCCAGACAACAGTGTGGGGGCGTTTGAAGAGCCAAATTTTCATCAAAGGGGTTATAAGCCAGCGGAGAAGAAGTGAAATAAGATGATGTTGTCACCGACTGTGTCTCGCCATAGGCCCAGTATCAAAACCAACACCTGGTACACCATGGCAGGCTTAAGTCCGAAGAATGCTGCTAGCCCAAGTAACCTCAGGGGGATTAATGATAGAGGGTCGTGACTCGATGACTGAAGAGCACGTCCGTGCCAAGGAGGGCGTTATAGACCGTGTCGGAATGCCGGGACGCCTCCATGATATACAGTGCCTATACATGGGTTAGTGCAAGTCTTATGCGTGAACCACCGAACTCTGATGAGTACTCTTGGGTATGGCGAAGAATAATGCCAAGGTGGCGTAAAGGCGGGGTACCAAGTGAACGAGGCCGGCTTGAACTAACGCCGCGGTCGATTTTCATAAGATATGGTCGAAAGATCGTCACAGACCCTGTCGATCCCAGAGCTAGACGAAGTGGGGGACATAGGTCGGTCGTCGCAGGAATTGGTGCTCAATAATGAAGTGCCGCAGCACAGTCTGGCCAGAACGCATGTTAGGCAGCTAGTTAGCAAGAGCCAACTAGGGAACCAAAGACGAGACCCTGAAAGGCTCAGACATGCACTTCCGAGGTAGTAGGTTGCGAGGAATCAAAATGAGAAATTCGAGGTGGTGGTCGGAAACAACCTCAGGCTTGCGCGTCTGAGAGTTGACCTTCTTCACCTCCCATCATCGTTTCTTCCACCCTTGTCCAAAGCGACGAGAACTTGCGAGTCCCTTTGAGAACTTCATTGCACAACACACCATGGAGCCGGTCGTACTAGAAACTAGCTTGGGCGATATACAACTCGAGCTATACTGGGATCATGCTCCACGGGTATGTCTCGGCTACCCCCCAACCCATTCTCGTCTGCACTCTTGATCACGAACAGAGCACAGACATGTAAAAACTTTGCGGAGCTTGCCAAGAGGGGTTATTACAATGGTGTTGTCTTCCACCGCATCATAGCGGTATGCCCTTGTTCCCTTCATTGTCGCGAAAGGATCTCAGTCTCTCAATCCAGGATTTCATGATTCAAGGGGGAGATCCCACTGGCACAGGAAGGGGAGGTACTAGCATTTACGGCCAAAAGTTGTAGGTGGTGTTCCCGACGCGGCGGACGCGCCTCCTTCCTATCGTTTCACGATCTTTGCATCCAGCGAAGATGAAATCCACCCAGAACTGAGGTTCACTGGTGCTGGGATCCTTGCCATGGCCAATTCAGGTCCGAACACGAATGGTGAGGTTGTCCTGATCGTTGTTGGCATCGTATCAAACCCTCCTACCCTCAGGATCTCAGTTCTTCCTGACACTAGCGCCTACGCCATACCTCGATAGCAAGCATACAATATTTGGGCGAGTCAGCTCGGGGATGCGCGTCGTGCAGCGACTAGGAGCTGTTGCAGTTGACGGTCAAGATCGGTGTGTTCCTTTTGCAGGGGTGACGACCTTGGTTGTACTCATGCTCTCCCCAGACCCCGTGAGGATGTCAAGATTCACAAGGCGAGAGTTGTGTAGTCATCGAGGTTTCATCGTCGCGTACCCCTCGATGTTTCCCACCCGCCTCTTTCTATGTCGAGTTTTGGAATCGTTCTATTGAATCCATCTCAATCTCGGCTTTACTGCTAGAAGTACATATTGAGAATGTCTGTTGGTTGGACCACTGTGACATCCATCCGGCGCAAGGCTTGTTCGCTATTCCCGGCGGGTAGGGTCCACTTCGTCATGGGTTCCTAGAATCGAGGCTACGCCGAGTATATGACCCGATGGAGGGCTTTGGCAGGTCCCAGCACGTCAGGCCACGGAAGAACGGGACGCCTTCAGCGAGACTTCAAGTACTAGTAGGATATGACGAACAAAACCAACACAAAGTCGGTACCATACCCAAGGCGATAGTCCAGAGATATCCTGAACAGAAATGCATGGAATGAGGACGCCGTATACTTCATTAACCCCTCTCCCACCCTTCCCTTCGTGCACACCGTACCGAACCCTATATCAACAACAGTAATCGAGGATCACCCAACTTCGATCGAAAAGATGCGTATTCCTCCATTCCCTTCGTTTCATGAACAGCCCAGCCCAGAGCCAAAAAGTGAACTTGACGCAAAAGAAACTCGCGAATGTCGTCCAAGGAGTTTTCCAAAGGGGTGACTGCCCACTCTCTATTCGGCCAGGCACGGCGAGCAACAGTAAGCTGCGCATGCAACAAGTTTTGAGCGAACGTGGTGGGTTCCCAGTCAAGATGATCGCGTCGTCGACCAGGTATGGGGGTGACATGTTCAACCAAACATTGCCCGCTAGGGATAGTGGTATTCAACTCAAAGCGGGCACTGGTCTCCGATTGTCGGCACCACAACGCCACTGCCTCCCATATGCACCCAGCGTACCACCAACAGTTGAACGTGAGGAGATCGTAAACGGGAGCTTTCTTGTTCAGAAAGTCCTGCAGGAAAAAGAGATGCACTGGCTTGATGTACCCGGGCTGAAGAAGTTTTGATTAGTGAACAATGGAAATTCCACAGAAGAAAATCTCCTGACCCCTTGCCCAAGTTCTAACGATGCCATTTGAATATCCCCGGGGTCTATCACATCCGACAAATCCATTCTGATCTTCCCAAGGTCCACACGGTTGTTGCGATTGTTGTTTCCGCCGAAAATGCGAAACCATGATGTAGCGTCTCGCTCGAGACGAAGCCAGGCGGTTCGTCCGCCGTCCGCCTTACTCGCATCGGGATATTCAAATCTAAGAACAATGTACTCGTGGCCGGGAGCGGAGGGCTGTTTGCACCAGTACATCTGCTTCAAATCGGCAGAATACTGCTCGGGGCAGTTTGCCCAACGGAAAAAACCCAGCAAGGAATCCCCCGAAGAGAGTCGGAAATCATTTGCTACGGGGCCTCCAAGAGCAGGAGGATCACTGGTCTTTGAGCAAATTAGGTCAAACGCCGCAACGGCCGCGAGAATAATGCTTGGGATTATGTCCGACTGGAAGGGCGGCCTAGTAATAGCAGATCAGTATGCGAGTTGAACTAGGGACGAATGTTGGATCACGGGGACGTATAGCAGAAGGGTTTTGAATCCTCTTCACGCATGCATGGCCGTCTTTGGCGCTCAGTGAACCACTGCGGGTGCGGTGAATTTGGAGGGCTTTCATACCGCCATGAGAGGGCAGGTGGAATAAAAAGCGTCAGATTTGATCGACTCGCCGCTACGACTCTGTGGGCTTCTTCACTCGGCATGGTCGTTGTGGTGGGGGATCCAAGATACGTCCTAGGAACACGTCAACGATGATGAAGTGAGTCTGAAGAGAAAATGCTTACGATGCTCAGCTGTTTTCTACGAGCCTCTATCCGGGGGGAGGAGCGCACGGGATACGAGGGGAATATTGTCCTGTGAGAGGAGGGGACGAACCCGTATAGTAGGTGGCGAGAGAAAGACATAGCCTGAGCATGAGGGCCATATTTTAAAATGCAGGCTATACCCGAAATCGTGGTAGATCGTTCATTAGTGTCAAATTGAGGAGATTGGACTGTAGATCACGAAGATGACAAGCAGCGAGGTATCGTTTGATTCGTCTTATTCGACAAGGTTTGATCCTGTAAAGTTTGAAAGAGGTAGCCACGCAGCTGAGGCCAGGAGGCCTAGGGTTGTTCCGTTCGGAGATTCGCTGAGAGGATAGATAAGTATAGGTAGTCACGAGTATTTACACTTTTATCCAGTTGTTGGCTTTCCTGTGGGCTGGAGAAATTTGTGGCATGCCTGTAGTGAGGGCTCATGTCCAAGAATTCTCCGCTGTGTGGCACAAGACAAAGTGCGATTGACCGAGTACACAGTCTGGCCAAGTGGGGCGCAATGCATCGGTGGTTCGAAATATATGATGGTTTCCGAGGCAAGATCGAATCTAAAGGGAGTCGAGCTGATGTTCGAAGTAACCTCTCCGTTCGTGTCCCCATCTTGGAGGTGACCGGGACCACCCTCCACCACCCAGTCCTTCAAAACAATCAAAGCCGTTTTCCGACCCAGATTCGGGGGGTCAGTATGAGGGGGACACTGTCGTCGGCTAAGGGCTTGGGTGTTGATAATACAGTAGGTGAGAACTTGCTGCGGGATACAAATATAGAGTTCATCATCATCAACAGTAGGTGAGAACGACTGAGCGTGGGCGTTTCGAGGAGATTTACCGAAACTTTGGGAGGAAATTTGGAGGAGGATGGGAAGAAGGGGCACCGCCTGAATTCATAGATCGGACTCGAAAGTATAGATCATGGACAGGAGGGTTGTTGATGGTGCCATGGACCTCGTGCAGAACCTCGAGCTCAACAGTTTGAAAGCGGACACCGCAATGTTTCTGTTGCCTAAAGGCGGAAGAAAAGGTAAATAAAAGGCTGATACGAGCCCTGCTGCCCTTTGTAGAGGAGAAAATGTGGTTGTGCCTGTTGTCGATCTTCAGTTCGACAATTTGACAACGGCGTGCTTTCCTTATTTGGAAACCGCTTCGCCATATTAGGAAGTCCCGCCATGCCGATGCCTGACGGCTACGACTCGGGCAGACACGCTAGGTTTTCCAAGTTCGCCACGACAAATTGATGCCAGTACATATACAAAGCGAATACCCTGAGATATCCTGAGCAGAAATGCATAGCATGATGACGCCGTTTGCCTCATTCCCTCTTCTCCCATCCTTCCCTTCGTCCGTACCGAAACCCTATATCCATACACCTGCAATCGATGATCACCAAACTTCAATCGGAAAGACCTGCGAATATCTCCTGATGAACTCCCTACTAATCTCTTCCAACCATACGACCAAAACTCCCCCAAAAACTAGGCTCTGGTTTGCACACAAAATTTTCAGAAACGGATGCTGGTAGATTTCCAATCCTGACCTTTTATTAGTCTCACCACCTCCTGTATTGCAGAACATCCTCGTGAACTTTTTCCGTAACATAATGGCGAATGTCATCCGAGACAATTTCTACAGGGGTGTCTGTCCACTTTCGATTGGGCCAGGCACGGCGAGCAATACTGAGCTGCGCATGCAACAAGTTTTGGGCAAACGTCGTGGGTGCCCAGTCAAGAGGATCGCGTCGTCGTCCGGGTACGGGGGTGACATGTTCGACTGAACTTTGCCCGCCAGGGAGAGTGGAATTCAACTCGAACCAGGTGGTGGTCCCGGATTGTCGGCACCACAACGCCACTGCCTCCCATATGCATCCTGCATACCACCAACAGTTGAAAGTGAAGAGATCGTAGACGGGAGCATTCTCTTGCAGAAACCCCTGCAGCAGAGCGAGATGAATTGGCTTGATGAATTTGGACTGAAGGAGTTTTGATTAGGGAACGATGAATTACACAGAAGAAATTTCCTTACCCCTTGCCCAAGTTCTAGCGATGCCATTCGAATATCTTTGGAGCCCATCACGCCCGATAAATCATCTCTGACCTTCAAAAAATCCGTGCAGTTGTTGCGATTGTTCCTTCCGCCGAAAATGCGGAACCATGATGTAGAGTCTCGTTCGAGGCGAAACCAGAGGGTTCTTCCACCGTCCGGCCTGCTCGCATCAAATCTAAGAAGGATGTACTCGTGGCCGGGGGCGGACGGCTCTTTGCACCAGTACACCTGCTTCAAATCTACAAAGTACTGTGAGGGGAGGAGTGCCCACGCGAAAAATTCTGCCATGTAAATCTGGGAAGAGAGTTGAAGATTCTTTGATGGAGGGCCTCCGAAATCGAAACCACATAAATGGCCATATTTTGAGTGTTGTCTGTCAACGTCACCAAGGAATTTGAGAATGAAGCCTCGGGTTGGGGAGGCGTGGAGGAATGGCCTAGTAACAGTAGATCGGTGCGTGAGCAGAACTAGATACGAATATTGGATTACGGGCACATATATCGCAAGAGTTTTGAATCCGCTTCAAGTATGCCTGGTCTCCTTGGGCGCTCAGTGAACCACTGTGGGCGCGGTAAATTTGGAGGGCTTGCCCATTGATAGGCAGTTGAGCCGGAGGAAGGTAGAGTGAGAAACTGTGGTGGCGTCGGCCATGCGGCTCCAGAGTCTTCCTCGCTCGACATGCTTGTTGGATCCAAGAATACGTCCTAGGAAACACGTCAACAATGATGATGTGCGTCTGAAAAGAAAATTATTACGATGCTCAACTATTTTCTGCGATCTATCCGGGGGCAGGAGCATAGGGGATACGAGGGGAATGCTGTCCTGTTAGAGGAGAGGACAGACCCCGTAAGTGGCGACTACGGTCTGAGCATGACACTAGCCATAGTTTGGACACCAAACACCGCTCCAAACATGCTACCCAAAAGACTGATTGATCGTCCCCAGCTTTTGTACGAATATCCTCTTATACTATGAGGATGGAGGAGGGCCATATTTGTAGAATGCAGCCTATACCCGAAATCATTGATTGGTGTCAAACCGAGGTGATTGGACGGTCGATCACGAAGATGGCAAGAAAATCATGAGGTAGCCGCGCAGCTGAGCCAAGAGCCGCAAGACCAGGAAGGTTGTTCAGTTTGGAGATTCAGTAGGTCGCAAGACACATCAGCGCCAGTCACTAGTCACACTGTTCCTCGACAATTCGCGTACCTTCTTGATTTGGAAGCCGCATCACCAGATTAGGAAGTCCCGCCATCCAGCGATGCAGTCGAGGAAGTCGACGACGACGACGAATACTGGTTGCAATTGTGATAAGTTATGAGATGAATAAAACAAATGAGTGAGTTGGTTACTTGGTATACGTCTCGAAAATCCAGAGGAGTCGGAAATAGATATGCACAGAATAAAGATACCCGTCGTTTCCATCAATAACGAGACAGTTCATCGACCTTTAATCGACGACCTCCCGACTTTAATTCCACTCTTCTTCGGCTGCTGCGGGCCCTTAGCCTCACCCCCATCTTCCTTCTCCCCTTCCCTCGGCAGGACTTGCGAATACCTCTCCATAAACTCCTCACTGATCTCTTCCTCCCAAACCCTCCCTTCCCCCTCCCCTTCATGCCCCTACCCATGTCCATCCTCCCCACCAGCCCCAACCCCCTGTTGCGAATGATTAAACAAATGCGTCCCATCCTTGACAACCGCCAACGGCCCACACCCACTCATAGGAACTAACCCTCCTCCGCAAATGTACTCTCGCATCTTTAACCAACTTTCCTAATGCAATAATTGGGACTTCCGTATGTCCCCGCCCACCGATCCCACCAGGGTCAGGCCGAATGCCACTCCAATTTGGTCAGGTACCGTCTCCTCTGGAACGACGGTGGTGGTTAACGGCGTCAGTGCACCATACTGATGTCTCATAGACAGATTGGTCCCAGCCTGCCGTTACACTCATATTGGGGGGTTTGATATTTAGGGATGGTACCTGCCATTCATCATGAACATTCTGCATTCAACAGAAGACAGCCACGTATACAAGAACGACACTGGCTGCGTTACTGCGCGGTATCCCGACTGAACTTGACTGTGGAGGTACAAGCTGGGGTAATGACGGTAACACGACAGCGGAAAACAAGCATCAAAACATCGAGATAGACAGCGATAACTAAAGCACACCGACAACTGTAACATACCCAATCAAATCTTGAAGGGCACCGAGACCTCAACTAAGGCATCCGCCCTCTTCGTAGCCACCGCCCAAGTCGGTAAGAAAGCCAACACCTCCTCATATGCCGGTATCCTTGCCCTCCTCGCATCGTCAGGTAACTCAACACCAGCCATCCCACTCTCATACTCCGCCCAAGAACAAGCAGCTCGGGCTTCCACGGTGAAATGTGGAGACGAAGCGGAGGAAGAGTAGGATGAGCTAGGAGTGAAAGATACCTCCACTTCGAACTTCTTCTCCCAATCCCGACTCCATAACCTCAGCTCCTTCAGTCCTTCGGGAGGTATAGGATATCCCGATTGCATACCCTTTGTCCCTCCTTCACGAACATTGAACGAGGTTACATTGACGTTATCGAAGTAAATCTTGCAAGCTCTCGTATTGACGCCTCGAATGGAGATGAGAGCGGAAGAGCCATTAACTCGTTTCGCGTCGAACTCGAGCCAGTCTGATAGAGTTGTCGAAGGTGATGATTCGACCATCGCCGACAGTGACGGCTGTTGTTCCTTTTGGTCCGATGGAGACGAAAGGGAGCTCTGAGAATGTTTGCCAGGACTAGGCAACAGCCCTCCCTCCCAAACGCAAGTCGTCAACCCAGGCCTCAATACGTCCTCCTCTCCACACGTAACTTTCTGCCCCCAACTGGACGGCAGCTCAGTCACAATACCTCTCTCCAAATAGCTCCTACTTCCAGTCAGACTGGTCAAAGCCGTGAAGTCACTGGATGTTTGGTTGAAGGTGAGAGTTTGCTGGAAAAAGATCTTGAAGGGCGCTTCTTGAGAGAATGGGTTGGCGGTGTAGGTGTAGAGGGTCGTCAGGATGAACGTAAGGAGGAGGATCCACGTGACGGAGGTGTGAAGCTTCGGTAGGAAGGGCAGAAGGGGGAGTGTGATTAGGAATGAAAGGGCGCAGAGAGCAGTGTATACTGAAAATGGGATGAGAAGATTGTTCAGCATCACGTCGATCATCTGGATGCAATTCAACTCACCAGTCCGTGCGCTACTTCCATCAACCAAAGTCTGACCCAAAGTCCCAACCAACAACATCGCCATCTGTGAGAGCAACAACGCAGGTGCCGGCACGCTTAACACAAACTGTAACATCCACCAACCAATTGCATCTTCAGCTGACTCGGATTTGTTGCCTGTTCGACGACGAAACAGCAAATCAGTTGACGCGAGCGTCGCGTCAACGATAGAATGAAATAAGGGACGCCAGCTCACCAATCACCCCATTAACTTGCTCGCTCCCACCCTCGGTTACCCTCCTTTGTTGATGTATGAGAGGCGTAATCTCGGTTGGGTGCTCATCCACAATCTCCCTGCCTCCCTCTTCTCCCTCTCCTTCTTCGCCATCAACCTCAAACCTGACCCCCCTAACCCTTCTCACCTCTTCCCCTTCAGCACCCAAACCAAGCCCAGCATGTCCCCTCCCCCATAGAATCTCACCGCCCTCCACACACCCAGCAAGCAACACTCCAACATGCCAAAATGTAACCCAATACAAACCTCCCACACCATACCTCGTTTCAGCAATAGTTGCAACGAGTAGGAAGATGTAGGAAAGGAAGTAGAGTGAGAGGGTTAGAGTTAGTTTCGTTCGGGCTGGGGAGAGGGGATGTGTTGGGATGTGGAGGTGTGGGTGGGGATTGGAAAGGAGAGTAAGGGGGAGGACGAGAGAAAGGTAGGAGACGGAGAGGGAGGTTAGGAGGACTAGGATGGGTGACGAGTGGATGATCTAGACACAATAAAAAATGCAGGTATACAACCAAGAAAAGGGGGCATGTGAGTCATTGCGACGATACTAAACTAAGGAAGACTTACAAAAGGGTTAAACTTGACATAACCCACAACCAACCCGACCTGCGCCAACACCCCAACCAAAACACAAACCCAAAATCTCCCCCATCCCCTAGGCCATTTCCTCAACACGTTCCGTAAGCGTGATTCGTGAGTACCATGAACGCCGTTAGTTGTCGGGTCGGATTGGCGTTGTTGTTTGTTCTTGGTATAGATGTATAGGAACAGAACGACAAGAAGAATGGGACCGACGACGAGTAGGATGATGTCGGTTATAATGAGTGAGCGGAGGGAGAACAGGACGAGGTACGAGCCCAACACTGTCACGGTATGAATCAGCATCCATCATATCCATAAAAGAAAAGGCTTACAATCGAAGTAAACCGCATCCCCTCCCGCTTCTTCCTTCCCTGTTGTATTCAATAATCCAACGCCGGCACCCTTCACACTCTCCATCATAGCCCACAACGCCCTCCTCCCACCTTCCACATCCCTAACATCATCAT
This sequence comes from Jaapia argillacea MUCL 33604, assembly GCA_000697665.1. Taxonomy (NCBI): domain Eukaryota; kingdom Fungi; phylum Basidiomycota; class Agaricomycetes; order Jaapiales; family Jaapiaceae; genus Jaapia; species Jaapia argillacea. The sequence goes on from KL197713.1 coordinate 1,573,494, forward strand.
ATTTCGTATGGTATTTACTCCTCCCTTTGTAAAAGGCCAAATCCAACCCTTCCATCCCAGGTCTCTCGAATCCATCATCCGAAGAAGTGAAGGGTTGGTTGTAGACTTGGTAGTCGGTGTACGAACGAACTACACCGCGTTTGTAGGCGTCGGAGGAGAGGACGTTGGTGTGTGGGTGAGGGACGTGTGAGGTGTAGGAGAGGGTTGGAGAGTAGGAAGTTGTACGGAATAACAGGGGTCGGCTAGGGACAATATCATTGGTGAGAATCGTAGAAGCGACTTGGAAAGTCGACTTACCCTCCTGCTGCAGCGCCTTCGAGATTGAAGAAGCTGGTACAGATTTTTGACCAGGGATGTTCCAAGAACCTGCCATCGCAATCCACTCTGAACACCAATTCGCCACCAAACTAAGGTGGAAAAGACCTACAGATGAGCTCCATGCAACCCATCCTCCTCTCCATTGTTTATATTGAAAATCGCCGTCTTTGTTCCCCTCCCCTCTCTACTAGAGAGATACTCCACCATCTGCAAAAGAGTTACCACACCCATCCCATCATCCGTAGCTCCCGGGGCTGTAGATACCGAATCATAATGCGCTGAGAATAATACCGCGTCTTTGTCATGGTATTCGGGATCGGTACCGGGGATTTTCACGAGGATGTTAGTCGACTCAAAGTAGACTCCAGTGGAAGAGGCAGAGAGGGCCCAGGTGGAGTTGGAGGTAAGGTCGGAGGCTATGAAGACTGGGGCGGGAGAGCTGGATGCGATTTGGTGGAGGCGGGTAAGGAGAAAGCTATGGACATGGTCGTTAAAATGGGAGATGAAGGGGTGCGGATGGGCCGTAATCTGACAAGGATATATCTTGATATTCAGTAAGAAATCACGACGAATTCGAACTCACTGCATGAAGGTCCTGCCAGGCTTTCGTCAAGTTCAATCCATCCTGTTTCTTGGGGATGCTATGGGGCTCCTCGACGACAAGTACGGAGGAGAATATTAGAAAATAGACAACAACTGCGAGAACTGTGGTTGGTATCGTTTTGAATGCCAGCAGCTTTGCGATATGGTCTCGGATGGCCATCGCATTGGCGGTTCAATTTCAACGAACGACCACGCGTCACTTCAACCTTGTCCTCCACGAACTTAACCTAAATACACCATCTCTGGCATTCTAACCTCGTTCCCACAATTCCGATCTACCAACAAACATATTCGGGATGCCTGGTTAGACTCGGCGAAAAGAACGGTCCTTTGGTCCTACAAGATGACCGGCGTGGAAGAACTCTTGCAAATGTGTTGTGTGCTCGTACCTGCTCCCACCTTCATGTGCCAATTCCTGTACCCTTTACTGGATTAGTTTCTCGGCGCAGCTCGGTGTGAAAAAAAGAGAGATGCTACCACTTTATCTAAGTGTCTCTCAAAGCGTACCATCAAAGACGGTCTCCGTGAGTGCTTAAGACAACGTTCCACCGCACTCCTGACTCCCAAAACCGTCTGGAGAGTGCAGTGAAAGCCGCAAAACTCTTCTAATCTTGATCGGCAGAGCTTTGACCTCCTCCAATCTACGCTCGACGCGCCGGTCCTCCAAATGCTGTAACTTATCGCGACATCAAGAGTCCGATGTATTCCCTGACGCGGGGAGCTATCAACAGGCCGCTCAGTTGCGTTGCACGGCTTACTTTTGATCCACCTAACCCAGGCACGTCCCTGTCCGAACAGTCCATCGCCTCAAATACAAGGTATAGAGAATTACACCTACTTGCACCCCTACTTGCACACCAGCAACACATTGCTCTCCGATAATGAGCTCCTTTGCCCCTTCACTCGGATTGCTGGAGAGGGCTTTGCCTGGGGGGAACAATGTTTCGACTCTCACTTATATTATTTCGGAGAACAACGTGAGTACGAGTCATGTCTCTATTCGATAGTCAAGGTCTAACCCTGTTTTCCCTGGTGGATAGCATCCTCCCGTGCTATCGTTTGATAAAAACCATCAATTTCTCCCCCTTTTGGGTGCCTTCATGGCGCCTTCCTTCCTTGCTGGGTTCTGGTATCAGCCCATCCCATTAACGTTATCGGGCATCAGTCTCGGAGCCTACTACACTATCACATTTATCCTTGCTCAAACCTCAGAAATTGCTAAATCCAGGTCAGACATTGTTCCGTCCAATTGTGCCGTGAGTACCGAAATCGTCGCAATGTAATACGCTTCCTGATCACCTACTTGTCCAATTTCGGCCTACCGATAGAACGAGACGCACAACTTTGGCCTGTGTCTTTTGCTCTACTCGATCCTTGCTAAAGTCAGATCATCATCATCCAAGATGCCAGTCGTTCGGCGCTGGTATCTCCAGCCCTTCGCGATGGTTTTCTCGATCCTCCTCCTATTCCTATTGGGCACCGCTCCCTTCATCCTCTCGATGTACGGTGCCTATCGCTCGGACCCAAGTCTTACCGGTACATATTGAAACTCAAACCATCTGCTTAATCTCACTCGACGATTATCCAGATACCGTTGCAATCACCTTCATGACCTTTTTGTTGCTCCGCGTTGTTGTACAGTTCTACCTAATGTGTTACACGTGGAACTCGGAGATTCGGGATAGACCAGTCAGTCTCAATCACCCATCATTCGCTCTTCCATAGGATTCCCGCTGATATAGTGACATTTCACACTAGGTCGCCTACCGGATGATCACAGCTCTCCTAGTCTCCACCCAAATCATCATGGCAGTTACTGGAGGACTACTCGCAGCCGGCACGCAACCGCCAGCAGTGTCTTTGCGGCTCGACATGGTGTACCGTGCTTTCCAACTATTCCCCGAATTTTATGTTAGTGTAGCTATGAGTTGGTTTTCGGTAAGCCCGGGTCCAAGCGATCGCATTGGCAGGGCACCTTCTGTGGATGTTGCGTTGGATCATGTTGAAGGAGTACAAGCCGAATGAGTTCTCGTTCGTATTGTTGATTGTATCACAAATATCACTCTTTTCAATCAGATGGATACCTTTGAATTAGTTGCCTGAGGAATTCGAAAGATGGGGGCGACACGCTGGTTACAGTGACCCACGTACTTGAGGACGGGTCTTTATCAATAAATACGACAAGGGACCAAAGTGACTCCGAAGTGGGGGAAGAGCAAGTAGAGCAGAAATGATCGACCAACAGTGCTTGTCTATTAGGAAGAACGTATACCTCGTGAGGCACGGTGGTCGATGGGATGCAAAACCCTGCAAATTTGATTACTGTAAACCGTGGCTGGCATCGGACGACTCGGAGATGGCAATGGTTCGTGTAGGGTACTTGGGCTGAAGTCGGTCCTCAAATGCCTGTCTCTCGTAGACGTACTGACCATAAGTACGAGATGAGAGCACGTCGGCCGTAAGTGAATCATAGAGTCGTAGAGAATGTCTGGTGGGAGGGGGAGGACTCGAACCTGAAAACACCAAAAGAAACGACCATCCAAGACGCCAAGGCGAGGAATATCTGAAAAATTGGCAAGCGGCATTCGAACAGAGGGCAGAACACGGAACGCCCTAGTAAAAGGCAAGGGCGTTGTATACTTGTTCCACCTTCTGCCGCTGAGAGTAAGTGAAGACGACATGAACGCTCAAGACAAGCCAAGGAAATTTCTCGAGTCGCGGGGTCCGGACCGGATGGGCAAAGTCCCGGGCCCTGCCATGCAACGACATTCCGAATTCGAAGGTCTGACACTTATGTGCGACCCAATTTTCTACCAAATGTTGAACTTGGGCGACACGCCGACACGAGATTCATATAAGGCGAAAAGACGTCAAGTCACCCGTTCCGATTTTACCATGCTAGCGCTTTTGACGATGTAGCCCAGCGAGCTGCATATTTCTCATTGTAATTGCAGAGTATCAAGGACGATCTTCGTGAGTGCCTACGACAACGCTCCTGACTCCCTAAACCATGGAACCTCCCCTTTGTCGACCCAAAATCATGTCCTCTGGAGGACGCAGTGAAAGCCGCGAAACTCTTGAGACTAGTCTAACCTTGTTCGGTAGAACTTTGACTCCTCCGATCCACACTTGACGCGCCCAATGCCCATCCAAATGCTGTGACTTGTCGCGACTTCAACTAACTTCAAGGGTCACTTCACGTGAGGACCTGTCAGCAGGCCGCTCAGTTGCGTTGCACAGCTTCCCTTTGATCCACCCAGCCCAGGCACGCCCCGATCCGAACTGTACATCGCCTCAAAACACGAGGTATACTTAAGATACTCACACCAACATGTACATCAGGGACGCATTGCCCCCCGAAGATGGGATCCTTTACCCCTTCACTCAGATTGCTGGAGAGGGCTTTGCATGGGGGGAACAATGTTTCGATCCTCACTTATATCATTTCGGAGAACAACGTACGAGCCTTCTCACTATTTGATGGGCAAGGTCTAACCCTCTTGTCCTGGTGTATAGGATCCTCCCACCCTATCGTACGATAACGACCACCAAACTCTCCCCCTCCTGGGTGCCATCATGGCGCCTTCCTTCTGCGCTGCATTCTGGTATCAGCCCATCCTGTTAACGTTATCGGGCGTCAGTCTCGCAGCCTACTACATTATCGAATATATCCTCGTTCAAATCTCAGAAATTGGTAAATCCAGGTCACACATCGTTTTGTCCATTTGTGCCGTGAGTACCCAAATCTTCGCCATGTAATACACTTCCTGATCGCCTACTTGTCCGATTTCGGCGTACCCATAGAACGAGATGTACAATTTTGGCCTGTGCCTTTTGCTCTACTCGATCTTCAGCAGAGTCAGATTATCATCCAGGATGCCAGTCGTTCGACGTTGGTATCTCCAACCCTTCGCAATGGTTTTGTCGATCCTATCCCTATTCCTATTGGGCACCACCCCCTTCATCCTCTCGATGTATGGTACCTATCGTTCGGACCCACGTCTTATCGGTACACATTAAAGCTCAAACCATCTTCTCAATCTCACTTGGCGAAAACCAGATTCCGTCGCAATCACCTTTCTGACCTTTTTGTTGCTTCGCGTTGTTGTGCAGTTCTACCTAATGTGCTACACGTGGAATTTGGATATTCCACATCGACGAGTCAGTCTCGTTCATCCTTCATTGGTCCTCCGATACGGTTCCCCACTGATACAACGACAATTCACACCAGGTTATCTACCGGATGATCACAAGTTTGCTAGTCTTTAGCTCAATCATCATGGTAATCACTGGGGGGCTACTCGCAGACGGATCGAAACCGCCAGCGGTGTCTTTGCAGCTGGACATGGCGTATCGTGCTTTCCAACTAATGCCAGAATTTGTTGCTTCTTTAACTATGGGGTTATGTTCGGTGCGCCCTAGTCCGATCAGTCGCCTTGGCAGGGCACCTGCTGTGGATATTGCTTTGGATCATGTTGAAGGAATACAAGCCAAATGAATTTTCGTTTGTATTCTTGACCATATCACAAGTATAACTCATTTCAATCCGATGAATCCTCAAGTTGGTGATTCGAAAAATAGGTTACTGTGACCAGCGGACTTGAAGACGGGTCTTTAGGCACAGCAAGCAATCAATCGTCGGGCTAAGTGAAGGGCTAAACAAGTAGAGCAGGAATCGAGAGAGTTGTCGAGCAGCAGTGCTGGTCTGGTTGGGAATGACTTATTATAATACCTTTAAAGCACGGCGGTCCGATTAATATTGAATCGTCTTGAGCATCGAACGAGACGAGCATGCTTTGTCTAAGGTACTTCCTGGGCTTCGGATCTCGTAGATGTGACATCACCGACTGTAAGGACGAATGTCGGCCGTAAGCATCGAGTAAATCGTGGAGTCGTGGAGAATGGTCAAGTTGGAGTCAACCAGGAATCGTTCAAGACTGAAAGTCAAACGTTCGGGTTGAGCATTAAGCCTCCTTTAAATGAATACCAAGCATGTGAAGGGGACATGCGACCGTCGAGACTTGGAGGGACTGAGCCAGTTTCGTCGGTTTCGTGCACGGTTCCATGTTGGTTCCATGATTCTATGAACATTTTTGGGAAAGGTGGAGTCGAGAATGAACAGGTGACAGCCCGAAACTGGCAGGTGGCGTCTCTGTGATTCGGATTTATTCGGCCATGAGTCACAATTTGAAGCATTTTAGCAGGTCCTGCTCATTTTGACCTTGGACGTGTTGCTTGTTCTCTTCCTTCTCCTCCCCCCTGCTATTTAGCACTAAAATCTGACGACGACGGCCATGTCGCTCTCTACCTCTCGAATGCGCATCGCCAGCGCAACCCAAAAAACTTCCGCGGCCGTCTCGTTCGCGAGGTCGCGGTCTACAGCCGCCGCCAGTTCGTCCATGCTCGAGGCGAAGACCAGGGTGAAGGAGCATGCGAGGAATATCAGTCGTTCATCGGCGAGAGGTGCTGTTGCTGCGCCGTCTGTGTGAGTGTCTTGATGTACGACGGATCAGCGTGATCGGACACCCGATTTGGTTGGACGTGGTTGCGCTATTCTACTCAACGAGGTGGTAGATTTGAATACTTAGGGAATTGTTGATGGGTTGCTGTTTCTGTGGAAAGGAGCCCTGTCAGATTCCGATGCTACCGCGAACTCTGAGCAATCCATGTCCACCAATCATCGGATTTGTTTCGATGTCCCCCGTTTTTCATTCAGCCCTTCAAATATCTAACATGTTCTTCGATGCAGACGCTCGACGCCAGCTCCCAATTTCCAACAAGTACCTTCAAAGAACAACATCCCTACGTCTCCACCGCCTCTCTACGCCACCACGCCCGCTTCCCTCGACCACTCTTTCGTAGGTTTATCGGGCGGCGAGATCTTCCACGAAATGATGCTCCGTCATGGCGTTAAGCACATCTTCGGTTATCCAGGAGGCGCCATCCTCCCCGTCTTCGATGCCATTCACAATTCACCTCACTTCGACTTCATCCTACCAAGACATGAACAAGGAGCCGGTCATATGGCTGAGGGTTACGCACACGCAACCGGAAAGCCAGGTGTAGTACTCGTGACTTCAGGTCCAGGTGCAACGAACGTCATCACTGCTATGCAAGACGCTCTTAGCGATGGGGTTCCACTCGTCGTGTTCACCGGACAGGTGGCCACTTCGGCTATCGGCTCAGACGCTTTCCAGGAAGCAGACGTTATCGGTATCTCACGTTCTTGCACGAAATGGAATGTCATGGTCAAAGATATCGCTGAACTTCCTCGTCGGATAAACGAAGCCTTCAAGATTGCTACGTCAGGACGACCAGGACCCGTCCTCGTGGATTTGCCAAAGGATGTAACGGCTGGTATCCTCCGTACTCCCCTTCCTTACCGCGTAACCACCCCAGGTTCACACCTCGGTCTCCCTTCCAACCCTCTCCAACCCGACCAACCTCCCCCCGACGTCGAGCTCATTCGCCAAGCAGCAGATTTGATCAACCAAGCTCAAAGACCCATCATCTATGCCGGTCATGGCGTACTCTCCTCACCCTTGGGCCCGAAACTCTTGGCCGAGCTTTCGGAGAAGGGTAATATCCCGGTGACCACTACCCTCCAGGGTTTAGGCTCGTTTGACGAGAAGAACGAGAGGAGTTTACATATGCTTGGTATGCATGGCAGTGCATACGCCAACCTCGCCATGCAAGAAGCCGACGTTATCATCGCCCTCGGAGCTCGTTTCGACGATCGTGTAA
>KL197713.1:1589236-1607613 GCA_000697665.1 Jaapia argillacea MUCL 33604
ACGACTTTCCAAGAAGCAGACGTTATCGGTATCTCACGTTCTTGCACGAAATGGAATGTCATGGTCAAAGATATCGCTGAACTTCCTCGTCGGATAAACGAAGCCTTCAAGATTGCTACGTCAGGACGACCAGGACCCGTCCTCGTGGATTTGCCAAAGGATGTAACGGCTGGTATCCTCCGTACTCCCCTTCCTTACCGCGTAACCACCCCAGGTTCACACCTCGGTCTCCCTTCCAACCCTCTCCAATCCTCCCAACCTCCCCCCGACGTCGAGCTCATTCGCCAAGCAGCAGATTTGATCAACCAAGCTCAAAGACCCCTCATCTATGCTGGTCATGGCGTTCTCTCCTCACCCTTGGGCCCGAAACTCTTGGCCGAGCTTTCGGAGAAGGGTAATATCCCGGTGACCACCACCCTCCAGGGTTTAGGCTCGTTTGACGAGCAGAACGAGAGGAGTTTACATATGCTTGGTATGCATGGCAGTGCATACGCCAACCTCGCCATGCAAGAAGCCGACGTTATCATCGCCCTCGGAGCTCGTTTCGACGATCGTGTAATTGGCAAAGTCGATACCTTCGCACCAGCCGCGCGTGCTGCTGCTGCTACAGGTCGTGGAGGTATCATCCACTTCGAGATCCAACCCAAGAACATTAACAAAGTCGTCGAAGCACAAATCCCCATCTTGGGTGATGTCGTATCCAACCTCGTGTCTCTCGTCCCTATGATCAAGACTTCAGAACGTGCTCCTTGGTTTAAGGATATTAAAGAGTGGAAGACCAAGTATCCGTTTACATATGTAAAGAGTAAACCGGAGCTTGGGGAGAAGATGAAGCCTCAGGAGGTTATTGAGGAATTGGAGAAGCAGACGGAGCATAGGAAGGATGAGGTTATCATTTCGACTGGTGTTGGTCAGCATTAGATGTGGGCTGCTCAGTATATCAGGTGGAGATATCCTAGGACTATGGTCACCTCTGGTGGTCTCGGAGTAAGTCCTCCTTCAAACTCTTTCCATCGATTAGCTTTTCTGATTCGGTATCATGACCAATAGACCATGGGCTTCGGGCTTCCCGCTGCGATTGGGGCAAAGGTCGCTGCTTCGAAGAAGACCGTTGTGGATATTGATGGCGACGCGTCGTTTAGCATGACTGCTATGGAACTGCAGACCGCTTCCCAGCACAATATCGGCGTCAAGGTTCTCGTGCTCAACAACGAATTCCAAGGAATGGTTCTTCAATGGCAAGGTTCGTCCTCTCATCTCATCTAATCTGCTTGCCACCCACTGACAAACCCAATTCGCCCAGATCTGTTCTACGATGCACGTTATTCACATACACGCATGGTGAACCCCGATTTTATCGCTCTCGCTCGTTCGATGAGAGTGCATGCCATCAAGTGCTCGAATGCTACGGAACTACCAGAGAAGATGAAGGAGTTCCTCGAGTATGATGGGGATCGACCTGTACTGATGGAGTGTGTGGTTGAGAAGAACGAGCATGTGTTCCCTATGGTTCGTCTTCCTTTTCCCTTCCTTGTAGATCGAGCTTTACATTGACCTCTGAACTAGGTGCCGGCTGGGAAGGCCCTCCACCAACAGCTCTCACACCCGATGCTACGAGCTGCGACCGAGCCGTCGTCATAAGATACATTCGAAATGACCAAGGCCAAGGATAACCACTTAAAATGGGCTCGTTTGTAGCCGCTGCATCTATTCATATATCGTTTGTCCAACCATCCAACCATTTGCATACTTTCACTCCTTTGTACCCTTTTGTATCTGTTGCTTGACCTTGGAAGGAAATCGTCACCGTCGTTTCCATTGGCGAGGTTGCGGAGATATTTGTATTTTAGTTGGGATTCGATTGCAGGAAAGTTGAAGGAAGAACAATCTTCATACATATCATGTGTATGACCAGAATTCTCAGAGTGTCGGATACAGGTTGCGGACATGCAGTTGTATTTCGATCCAAGAAAATATCTCTCGAGGAATGTATCACAAGGATTTCGTTGCGATCTCGCGCAGGCCCTGGCGCTCGAGCAACGAACTATATTTCAAGAGGAATAACTCCTTTCCCCCACCCAACACCGCATCGCAGACTGAAAGTTCATGATGTTAATGAGGAAACTTTTCGATAAGGTGGACGAATAGCTTACGCCAGGATCCAGCCCGCAACCATGGAATGGCGTCATCTTCCTCTCCGAGCCGAACAAAACAAGCTGCAATCATGGACATCTCCATAATGCACCTATCGTAGTCCACGGGGACTCGATCGGTGCTGATGGCGAGGTGTGATTTGGTTTGCTTACGATTCTTCTTTGTCTGTTTCTTCGGAATGTTGATCCCAGAAGCCTCCAGGGCCTTGATGAATTCATCAATACTGGCCTTGAGGTCACGTTCCAAGTGTTGGACGGCAGCGAGGAATAGCTTTCTGCCCACCGCCGAGTGCGCCTTGGCTAGCAAAGGCTTAACTCGTCCCTGAGATTCTTGGGAGGCAGGGTAAACGACAGTGACTTCCTCAACGAGCGAGCGGCGCTGAGCAAGAGACATTCTTGCAACTGCCTCGTCGCCAAGGGTTTCTGCGAGTGTGTCCCGTTGAGCTAGAATGGCGTCGCCGTCGGAACGCTCCTGTTGGCAGAAGGAGCAACTACAGCCCTGGGGCAGGTGCTTTTTCAAGTGTTCTTGCCGTTTCGACAGGGACGGATTCCAGCAATATGGTAAAGTGATCTCCTCTCCAGCTCCTATATTCGCCATTGCTCTGATGGCCATAACATCCCCAATACAGTGCCAACCCGCATTGCTAAGACATGCATGGTTGAAGAGCGAAGGGAGGAGATAGAGGGCGGATGGCGTTTCCATATCCTTCCGTTTAGCTGTGCCGTCGCTTTCCCCGATTGGCGATTCGCGACTGGGCGTAAAGGAGTTGTAGGTGCAGATAGCTTGCATCAGGTCCGCATCGATATCCACTCCTACACTGTCGGGAGACATGAGCCCAAACACTGGCGCCTTTTTGGGTGGGTACGACGATGGAGGACTTTCGGCATTCGGTCCAGCATACAGGTCACGGACCTGAGGGTACAACTGAGGGTTTCCGTAGATTGTTTCGATAACCCTAGAGACAAGTACAGTCTGTGAATGGGTCTCCATGGCCTTCGTATGCATGTTCAAGGACATGAACAGCTCTTTCTGATTTGTACAATCGGGGAAAGCAGCCGCGAAGGGTTTTGCAACTACCTGAAGCCACGTCAGTAAAGGATGAAGAAGATACTTGGAGGTTCGTACCAATAGTTCACCGACTTTAACTTCTCGAGTGGCCACCACTCCCCTTCCTCCGCCATAACTACTCAGAGCCTTAACTTCGACGGGTCCGGTATACTCGGCAGCATCCAGGTCAGTTTTCTTGTGCTGTCTGAATAACTCGACCCAGTCGTACTCGCCAGTCTGACTTTCTCGATACCTCGATTGCGAACGAGCGAGCCATCCTGATCCGTCGGCTTCACCAGGATGGGTGCTGACCCACACCTTAAACCTCTCCTCCGCTCCTAGATAATCCCTCATGAAGTACAGCGCCTTTCCTAATCGAAAGGTAGCCTTGTCTCGAGAGGCCTGTGGAACATTGGGAACAGACAAGACGTGTTCTGCATCGGCTATAGCGGCGGAGTAATAGCCAAGGCGGAGATAGGCTTCTGCCCGGTTAAGATGGAGTAGGAACACAGTCGGATCCATTATCAATCCCCTCGAATAGGCACGAGCGGCGAGGAGCCATTTTCCTGATTGGAAATAGGTATTTCCAAGGGATTTCCACCCTTCAGGAGTACGGGAAATTAATGGCGAGCTCGGCGGACTGAAACCAGACCTCCACTCTACCCCTTGGAGATAAGGGCTGGAGGGGTCGAGGAACACGATGTCCGAAGGCGAATCAACTCGGATGATGGGGTGAGGACCTTGCGTGGCTGGCCTGAAGTACGGCTCGCGAATGATCATGGGACAATTGGAAACAACTCATCGACATAGTCCGGCGTGGACCCCTCGCTTGTAGGATAGTTATAAATGGCTAATGTTTGTGCGGCGCCAGCCTGGTCCTCGACAACGGCTTGAATGCCTACAGTCCGCACTGCACACGTACATGAATATCAGATCGATCGATGACGATACGGCCCCTTACCGCATGGTGCAATCGTACGGCAAAGCAGATAGCGACCCTGTTGAATCGTGAGCAAACATCATCATATGATTCATCAGTGCTTAACTCACGGTATGAATTTTTCGGACGAGCAATTCTTCCAAAGGAACTAGAGGGTGTTGAGCGCAATGATCAACCGAAATCACAGACAGTACTAACTTGGGCTCAGATCCTTGAGCGGATTCTTGCTGCTGTGCCCTTCAAATCCCCCAATCGTCATCCGTAACTGTACTTCGCCGTTCCCGGCCCTTTCTTTGGACGAATCGTGAGAGGCATACTGCGACTGAACCAACATCTGACGGCCCACGCGATCAGGTTTGGCTGGAGGGAGCTGCCTCTGGTGTGCCATCCATCGTTCGAGTTCCTCTGACCTGCGTCTGAGTTCATCTGGTGGAAGATCCATAGATATTTGCGGAGGCCCTTGGAGGACCTGCGGCGCAGGTTGTTGCTTTTGGGACATAGCTGCAAAAAAATCCTCGGGAGACATGCCTAGAGAAGCCATCATGGAGAGGAGGTGCTCCTCGTCGAAAGACGCCATGGAGGATCGGAAAGAAAATGCTCACGTACACTGTACTCTGCAATATATTTCCTGGCTTCATTCTCGACCCTCGTGCATAACACGATGACTGTTCGGATTGGGCAATCAAGGCATTATAAACGGTAAGTTCAGTCGTGATAGGAAAGGCCACTATCATCTGACCTCATGGCGGCTCGTGGGCTGCTGAAGTGGTCCAGTCTTTCAAGAGGTCGGCCAATGTAAATTTATTCGAGACAGGTTCACCGACCAATATTCGTGAATGGAGCGTAATAACAGTCCTACATCTCTGATTTACTATCTCAGGTCCATGTAGGAATCTCATTAAGCTTAGGGTGTCGCCTGGCTTGTCAGCCAGACCGCACTCTAGGTGAGAAAGGAGCAGATCGCCAACAAGTCAGTGTGTAGATACGACCCTTTTCTCTACAGTGAATATCAGCATGCGAAGGAAAACCAATAACGCAGAGATTGAAAAGAGGAGAACGGTCAAGCAGTGAGTTGTTGTCACGATGGCTTGACGATTCCTTGTGAGTCCGAAATTTCTAGCTCCGCGAACAGCTCAGCGTCAATTCAACAACTTTTGAGGCTTCGACGTGTACAACGGCAACAAGCCGTTAGGAACGATACCAGTGCGCCATATGTTGGCTTCATTCTTTCTGGAGCCATACCTTTCTATCCCGATTCCTGGCTATGCATCCTTCTTATTCCTATTCTCGGGATCATGATCTCGGGCCACGCTCAGTATTTTGACCAATCATCACGGTCCTCAATAACAACTCTCTGGGTTTCATATTGCTGTCCTCACCTGGCTGGAGACGATACAAGCACCCATCCTGTTGTACGAGTCTCCCACGCTGAGCGACGTATCTCGTACCAACTATGTCAGAACGGCTTTTCCATACTGGTCACTGAATACATGTGTTTCTGTGCATTGACTCTAGTAAGCCAGGTTGCTATTTCTTCTCTTCCATGGGTACTTAGCAAACTTATTCGTAGATTCGGCTATTTCAAGACAGCTAATCATGGAACTTTTTGCCTCACTGGTTGTTCCTGGAGAAAATCAATCACCAAATAGACTACAATCTTATCTCACACCTCACGAGATAGATTTCGATGCGAGAATGCTCTTTTCAAGCTTGTCAGGTGCACGAAAGCAAGTAACCACTGGGACACACCTATCCAGCGAAGATTCTCAGAGTACGCAAGTTGGTATTGGTACTTACCACTCGTCTTCTATGGATATCTTCAATTCCAGATCAACCATCTCCGTCACATTCTTTTGAAAATACCGCTTTGGGGTCTGGGGATCACAGTTACACTCGCCCCACAAGACATACTCTTCTTGGGATAACCAAGCAATCAATATCCTCAAGATTCCATTCTTACCTGCCGAATTCCTCTAACCGGGTACGCTTCAATCACATTTCTGATTCCGCGTGAGCTGTGGTTTACCCACATGAAATCTCACAAGCCTATTATATGGTGACCCCACGACCACAAGACACACCTTGCTATTGGTGGCATTATCGGTGCTACCAAGATATCCATTCTGTGTAACTCGTGCGATACTCTTCAGATGTCGCAGCGCAGCTGTGTTGTGGAATGTATCCCTATCAGGCTACGTCGCACTCGGACCGCCTCGGGTGTATCGGGAAGGTGTGCTGTGTATGAGGTAGCTTGTGCATCAGGTTCCTTCTATGTGGTAGTAACTAGGTTCTTCTTGTGGGTTACCGGGGCAGAACGGCGAGGACGCGAAGGTTCAACTAGTAACTTGAGCATCTTTGAAATCTGCGTCCGTTCGGTGAATCGACCCGCGATGTTCTATGGTTGGTCATTGACTGGTAATCAAACGACGATTCTGATGATTCAGTCGCCGAAACCCATTTCTGAACAGACGCAGCGAAAACCTACGAGTTGAATTGATTCTGAAACTGTGGGATACTCTTACGGTCCGAGTTACAACCTTCCTCATCCAACTCACTTTTCGAGGTGCTTGATTACTGATCATGATGAGCGGCGAACATTTCTCACACCCACAATTTCCAAGGCGTATCTCCCATCCTGCGTGGCAACTGGCTACATGTCTTGCCAATCGTGCGAGGATCTCTTGTGCGCACTCGCCACTGCAATCGGTTCTGATCCTGACATGGGACGACTTTCCAATCTGCAATAATCTCGGGCTTCTCGCGTGGCACGAATCTCAATCTCACTTCGAGCGTCTATCTCCACGCCTTCCTGGTGGATGATCCACGATGGGATTACAATCTCTTACCGCCTGTGTACGGCGTGTATCTGATTGTGAGGGCGAGCGGCGATACATCGGCGGATCGGGATATGGGACTGGGTTACTTACTGTCACGATTTTCTTGTGAGTTCTCAAGATAATCGCTCTGGAACCCATCGCCCTGATATCTCATCAGGAGAGCATCGCTAGAGATAAGATAGATTTGCGCCGATGGGATGCATCATGGTCGCCTGCGCTTGATCCGTTACATCCGCAGCAGCTGTAGATCTATGCAGCTGTGCCTTCTTCGATTGCTGCCCAGAGCCCAATGCACTCATTCCTCGTATACTGTGCCGCAGTCTACATTGCGCTCCACAGATTCACTGCTGCGCTTTGCTCTGTCCCACGCACAAGCTGTTCGCTGGCGGGTTTGACTCGGAGGCTATGCAAGCTTTGCTTTTCATACTTTCCTCTGGTCATGTGGGTCCTCTGAGCCTCTGACGTGAAGCGCAGTGAAGACACTTTACACAGGTGTAAACCAAATTGGTGGAGCTTGGTCTGCAGGTAAAGTCGAGGTATGGTCCGTGTTCGGTTCAGCACATTCGCTGACTTGTCTGGCCCGCCAGCCCGAGTTTATGCCATCAGTCGGGAGGCCCTTTGGGGCGTACAGGCGTATCATTTACGCCATAGTCGCAACGATGTTGAGGCGTGGTGGCGCTTCCTCATTACACCGTCCCGGACCTCCTCTCCCAGGTGACCGTTCCTCCGCCACCTGCCGACCAACGTCGGTTGGGGGTGGCAGGGCTTGCCGTCCAATGGAAGCTTCTCCTTCCAATTCTACCCCATCCATTTCAAAGTCGCTCGCTACCCTTAGCAACCTCAGAAGTCATCATTACTGCAAATAAAAATCATCCAATACGTCAGTATGCGCCAGCCAATGCTCGGTTTTTCATTGGTACGCACACCCTGCAAGCGAAATGTAACCTTGGCTGGTCCCCACACGATGCAAATCGAATCCCCAAACGACCCTAAAACCTTGTTTCTGAACTAGGATTTTCACAAGCATTAGCGTTAGCGCTTCATTTCTTAGTCGACGGCTGCTCGATCATGTTTCAATACCCGATAAGAAAATCGTAAACTGTACATAAAAATCGTCTGCGTGCTTGGAGTGGTTCGACTTGTGGTTGCCATGATGCATCAAAGCGCATATTTTGTGAAATTTCATCACCGTCCATCCTCTATTGGATGACGGAGCTCTTGAAGTCATTTTTTTTGGTTGCCATTATGAGGAGAGTGGATTGCGATGATGTGTTGTGGGGTAAAAACAGGTGGTCGCGCTGGGGAAGCACCGGTGACAAACATCCAATGAGGTTCTGTATAGATCCGAAGTCAACCATTGTTGATCCGTTGTGGTAGATCCAGGTCGGTCCATTGTGGGGTAATAGATAACAACCCCGCACCCACTGTGATTGGACGCCAAGAACCCACGTCCACAACGCCAGTCTGGACGAATCCACACGCTGCTCGAGCGCTGCACCGATAACCCATCCACCATAAGTACCATGCGAGAGATCGCCAACTCTTGGCTCGACCTTCCCTTCGATCTGATCTAATCGAGCCCCCCAAAAAGTTGTTTTCGATATCTCTTTCCAGAGCCCCAAGACGAGCCGAGTTCAGACCATCTCTCAAAAATAAGATCAAGCGCCCAGAACTCAACATCTAATCGACATCCAGGAACACCTGATCGGTTTTCAAGTGCTATTTGTGTGGTATATACCAAATCATAACGTTGATTAATCACAAGGAGTTGGGGGAATATGCATGGGGGAGGTCGATTAGTTCTACGATTAGATTACTTTCTCCGGATCCTCACCGTCCCCATGCCCCATCTCCAGTACTATTCACGTTCCTAAAAACGACGCAAACCAAGTCTAGATCCGAAGGGTCACAAGATACTATCAATCCCCGGTGCATCCATCCAATGACTCCTTTCTTCTATCGCCCGTCGGCCCTGGAACGCACAGCTTGACGAGAATAGCCACTCCGGAGGGCGAAGGGGAATGGGGGCTACTTGCTGTTAGAACGTCGTGTTAGCCTCGAGGCTTCAGTCGGGAGGTAGGGGCGCGCATGTGGGTTAACTTCTAGGGGCGAGACGGTCCGTTATCGGATTGTGTCCTACAAGAGGGGAGGAGAAAGGGAGGATCTGTTGAAGATCATCATCTACATCTGGTGTTCCTTTCATAACCCAGCGAGAGAAAGGAGACGAGTTGGGAGATTAGATAGATGGGCATGATAGAGATGCGCGTGTGATACAATATTTGATTTCGGCGTTGATGAAGGTGTCAGCCTGTGCGACGGAGAAAGGAAGGTTGGGGGGGGGAGAAAGGAGCATGTTATTGTGTTGTGCATCGATGGTATGACGAGGTAGTAGGCAAATGTGGGTTCTCGACGACAAGTGGCGGGATCAGGATGAGGACAACGGCACGAACACGCCGGGTCACCCGGACGGACCCACCTTGCTCGAACCCACCTGCTCGACGCACACGACCCACAGCGTTTAGCAACCCACCAACCGGCAGAAGTACGGACGAACACATCCGCGAGCGCTACGGGAACAAACGGGGGAACTCTCTCTCTCTGTGCTCTCCCACATGGCACAAACCCCAGGAAAATCCCAATACAGACAATTCGGAGTCTCTCGGAGATACGTTGTTCCAAATCGGGCAAGAGATATGCCGATTTCGGATTTTGGACTGGAAGTACTCGGGAATGGGACGAACGGTCCAATGATAGGTCAAAACGCCTGGATATGCCGAGTGGGGACGCACTATTACAACCCCCCCAACGATGGCCCAAATTCGGAATCAGTCATCCGAATGGTTAGTTTTTCTTTCAATGCCGTGGTCGGGAGTTCGAGGGTTGATTGCTCAGAATCGGCGCGAGAGGATTCGGAAATGGTAGGGGAACCAGCTTATGGATTGATGACAAGCAAGGCTGGGCACACCCGTCGCGCAGCCGATGTTGAGAGCTGCCAGGAGGATAGATCGCGCTAAGCCTGTGGCAAGATGCGCAAGGATTTGTGGATTCGATGGTTCGAAGGTTGGGGGGAAAGGTGGCGCGGCGAGATTCAGGCATGGTCGAGACAAGAGACGGCCATGAGGAACGAAAGCATAGAAGTCGGGCGAGGAGAAGAGAACGAGAGGGTGGCGAGCGCTCCGTGTGATTGGCCAACGATGGGCGTTTAGTATCTGAGATGAGGATAATTTGGCCGGCCCATTCGAGACCTCGAGGAATATACGCGACGACCTCGTGATGCTCGTACTTTGGTCTTCCAACCCCTTTGAGCGAGGGCTTGAGGTTTACTTTGCAACTTTGTCAGCAGGGGACAGGTTGAGCTCCGGAAAGTTGGCGGAATATTGAGGATGAAAGGCGGATTGGTCGGTCACGCAGGAGTGCATGTGCGTTTGGATATAGGATTAATAGATGAGATATGAGATGAAAGGTAGATATTCCGAACGATGCCCATGCAAGTAATGATGATGAGGTGATATCCAAGCCGAGGAGAAAGGAACTTTGTAGTGGATGGCCGAAAGCGGTAATCGGGCCGCAGCGGCAAGTGGCCGATGGGGAGACGGAACCAATGAATGACCGAGTGAGTCTTGCATGTTTTGTTGATGACTACGCGGTGGTTGGTGTAGCCGCGTTTAGGTTGTATACGTGGCTATGCTGCGAGTCGGCCGAGGATGACTGGAGCGCAGAAGGGACTGCGAGAGGCGACCTTGTGACGCCGACAACATCGCAACGTGCAGAGAGAGGCACTGCTGTGAACGCAGTATGGCAGCATGTTTGTTGGAGAAATGGCTGTAACGTCAAGAGTTGAACGCCGATGGACGGAAGGGGGAATAGAAGGCAGGACGAGGAAATGTGGCGACGGTCAGGCAAGGATTGGACAAAGGTGAGGCGTGCGTCTGACGATGTGGGGAGGTTCTTTGTTATGGTGGGTCAGCAGGGCACGGCAAGCGAGGACGGAAGGGCACGCAGAGAGATAAACCGAAAGAGGGAAGAGGAGAAAGGACGGGAGGACGGTCGGGAGTATTACGCAAGGAGATGCGGCAGGCAAAGAGAGCCGTATCCATGGGGCGAGTTTGCCGGATATACACCCAGATGATAAAGGAGCATGGAAACATGCACAAGTACACACTGCAGATGTCACATCGCAAATTTACAATTTTGGGTTTCATCTGGGATTGCATCTCGGATTACACTATCCACGCTTGCTCATCGGATGGATGACTCGAATGCAGTATCCTTTATATACAAAGGCCACATATATATACAAGGCACATAGATCCCCCCACATTGCTTATAAGACCCAGACGAGATCGCCTAGGGCCTGTATACAGTTATCGCCAAGCTCTACTAGATTGTCAATCTGCATCTGGCGAGCCCCTGCTGTGCCCAGTCCAAATTAGGAAGCTGCCACTTCCGCGCCTACATAAGTACCCCGTTTATTCCCTTTTTTCCGCGCTTTTCGTCTCCCCCCCCACACTCGACCGCGAACATATAAAGCCGCCTCTCCCCTCCCATATTCGATCCAAATGGCTTTCGAATACGACTACCCTTCTGTCTCAACATCCATGACTCCTCCCCCCTCCCCCCGTCGCCACCACCATCACCGCTCACACCACAGCGCCAAGTACTCGCCTCAGCGACGGGCTGCAGATCTTTCGCGTATTCTTGACCCCACATACGCTTCCAACTCCTCTTCACAGTCATCCTCATCGCCATCCAGCATCACAGTCTACATTGACGACAATGGCGCCCTTCACGACCCCGACTACAGACCCTTCCCCATCCACAACCACAACCACCACTCTTCATCCTCTTCTCACAAGAAGCGTCGCACATCTGGTGCTTCATCCAACATGGGTGGTATCGCGCGACCACTGTGGGAAAAGGGCGATAGCTATGACGCTGTAGAGGACGATGAGGATGCATTGGAGGATGATGAAGAGGACGCGTCGTACGTATCTGACTCAGAACGCCTTCGCCACACCCGCTCCCCCACATATCCATACACATCTTCCTCATCCGCTTCACGCCCACAATCCCGATCGCGTCACGTTTCACCTCAGCGACGCGCCTCTCCCATGCTCACTCACTACTCCACCCTGACGCCCTACTACGACGTGTCCGCACCTCCGCCTACCACCATCTTGTCGACGTCACCAGAGTTGGAAGAGGATGATATGCCGTTGGGAGATGATGAATTTGTGGACGATGATGAGTCTGAGAGGAAGAGGCATCGGTGTGCCTTGTTGTTGATGAAGTCACGAACTGCGACGAAGGAGAGCAAGAAAGAGTCGCCGGCTGAGAAGCATGACGCGCAGTCTTCGAGACCCTCGCGTTTGCCGGATGGCGACTATGACGATGAGCCCGAGTCTCAGGATTGGACGTGAGTACCCTCGTTTCTCTACTCCCTTGCCCCACGATTCTGACTTGATTTTCTCCATTCTCTAGTCCCACTTGCACTCAATCCCTCCGCCGTCAATGGCAATCGGTCGTTCTCAGTCTCCGTTTCAGTATCTTCCGCACTCAACGGAAGATGAAGCGGCGATTTGGGAAGTAGACTCTCCCACCACCTTCAACGACCATCACAGACCTCTACCACCCTCATCGGTTGTAGCCTGGCTTTACACCAGCTGCAATATACACATCTCTACATAGATGCGACACTGCGACACCCACTTCACGCCCTGATGTTCAAACGTCAAGACGTCTCTTTCGATCCTCCGAGTCTCAAGGACCGTATTTGTTACGACATGCGCTCATGTCAATTTTGGCGACACCTCGTTCACGAGCGCCACGTCCCGCGTCGCATCGCATCGTGGGCTCTCCCAACAGACCCCACACACCCATTCACGATACATTCTACGTTTTTACGAATTCTTTTTGGTCCTACACTCCCCATCACGTTTATACTTTCACGACCATCGCATTGCTTTCATGTCTTCGCTTTCGCCTTCGCCTTCGCTTTCACTTGGTTATACTTTTGGATCATCATGCATTTGCCTGTTTTTTTTACGCCCTCTTCATCCCATTCTCATGTCCACGTCCAACCGTTTATACATCACACGGATTTTGGAACGCAAAATGACTTTTCCTCATCATTGTCGACTTTCGTACAGACTCCTTTCGATTGGATGTTCTCATCTGGATGGGAGCGTCTTCACTTCCCCGGTTCATTCGCATTCGACACGTCTACATCCACATCCACATTTGTACATACGAGCAATCTCGCATCTTTTACCCTCCCCCTCCTCACACACTTTGTATTTCTGGGATTTCATTTCGGTTCGAGTATGGGAATGAGTAGATTGTAGTTTGAATGAATGGATGAGAATTATGAACCTTCTTTTTGAGCTTTTGAGTGATTGTGAATTGAGTGATGCGAATTGGAAGAAACGGTGGTAATGCTAATCGATGCTGGCTTCAACAGCTCTGGATAAATTCGGGCACACGTTCGGGACGAGGATGTTGGGCATGTGAGACGGATCGTCCCCATGCCTATCCACATGATAAGATAAAATGCCAGCAATATGCCACTCCATCCTCCGAGATAGGGTAGAACCCATGTATGCCTAAGTTACATACAATAAGTTACACATCGTACATCGTACATCGTCCGTTGGCATCCCTCGCGGAAAGCCGGTTCAGCCTGATCTTGCATCCCAATTCCCATTCATCCTCCTCGACTACTGCTCATGTGCTACTAGTACAACCTGGAGCGATTATCACATTCCGACCAAGTCTCCTCCAGCTCGAGGTTCAAGCTAACCATCCACATGTCTATCGTCTCAGGCCTTTCGAACCACCTTGGCAGTCATCAGCCACCGTAGCCAAAACTAGGATGTGACTTCTCGATTCGGACATCTCGGCTTTGGTGGGTGTGCGGTGTTCCGCAACGTAGATCAACGCCTATACCTGTTCAATGGTCTGACGAGGGGGTCGGACGATGATCGCTACTCCTTTTATCCGTGTCTCTCCGAGGGGCATTTGGGCTCGCAAACGTTGATGCGAATGAGGGAAAAGGTAATCGGGGATGGTATTCGTTGTGGAGGTGACGGATATGGAAGGTCGGGACGGATAAGGCCCGCTGGAGATTTGCGAGGTTGGGTCAAGGTTGGGTACACGTCGACACTTGTTGCACTCGGCGATTGGAACGTCATGATTCTCGAATTTGTCTTTACAGAGACGTATACCAACCGAGTTGGTAGGTTGGGACGTGGGTACATACGTGGGTGGCCCTCTGTTGAAATGCTGTGTGATATGGCCTCTTTGTTGGTTTGGGTATGAGATAGTATGACGGCAGTATCTGAAAGGAATTGGGAAGAGGTGACGTTGTATCATGTTCGAATTCGTCTTGCGCCGTTGCTTCACTGACAGCACACCGTGGAAGGATCCCTTGACCGGTTACTCACCGTCCTGTTGGTCTTGTCCTCGACGGATTCTGATGACGTCGATGGCATTCAGACGACAAATGTCGCCAGTTCAGCGTGGAAGGTTATCTCTTTTTCATATCTCTGTAAGTAGTAAGTATTGGCAAAGAGAATCTGCTGGGACTGGTTGATGACGTTGCGATCCTCAGGCCAACTCCCTAAGGGATTGGGAGGGAGCTTTGGGCTTTGGGCTCATCCATGTCGAGTGAGATTCGAATGCAAGCGTATCTCATCCGTTCAAGGTTGCATCGGCCCGTTCAGAGCGGCTTCATTCGATGACGTTAGTGCGGGTTTGCAATTGCATGTACTCCTCCTAGTTGATATGAACAGACCAAGATGACGCCCTCTCTGACGTCTCTCGTAGGTCGGGATCCTTCGTCCCTGGCGGCATGATCGTCTCCTCAAAATAGAGCTCCCATCTTATCAACAAAGTACCTGGTTACTCGGCCCATGGTGGATCCCTCCACGATCGTGTTTTGTTTCCTCGGGTTGCAGATGATGCAAGCGAAACTTTTGGATGACGATCGCGATGGTCGTACGCCACCTATTGCATGTCACATCAACCGAAGGCCGGCATTCCTGATACGTGAAGATGGAAACCAATGGATATGAGTGTATAAGTTCTTGCGATTTGGATATGATATTCATCAGGATTTCATTTCATTTCGTGGCGGTGGGGTCTCTCCGGTGGCTGTACACTCCAAACAAACATGAAGGGAACACCGAAGACAATAGAAACGTTCTATGTCGGTCGGTAATGAACTGACGACCGAGCAGCGGAAATATTCTGTGACTTCAATATACAAAAAATGCGGTTCAACGGCGGACGCCGGATTTCAGCATCGGACAAGACGAACCATTAACGGGCGGTTCTCACCACAGAAGCATAGGACGGAAGAGACCATGAGTCGAGTCTTCATCAAAAGAGTATACCCAAGACCGCCGAAGTTGTACAGCCAGAAGGCCGTGAGGGGCCTGGTCACAAGTCGCGTGTCTTTAAGCGCCAGACCCAGGAAGGAACGTAGAACGTGCAACCAGTGCGATATCAAGGCGGGAGACACCGCCAGGTGTGATGCAGGCGGGTGCCATCAGGAAAGAGGACGACGAACACGTCTGGCAGCCCACCAACATGTCGGCGTGAGGCATTGGAGGGTGAATCAGCTTATTTGGGTATAGCGATGGATGGTCCGAAGAGAAGATGGAATCCAGAGAAGTGTCTTTGCAGCAAGCACATCGTTGGGTTATCGTACCATCAACGAGAGGCCATGAGGGCGATCTTGACCATCTCGGTCCAATTCAACATGGGTGCATGGGTGGCGTGACCCGAGGAGAAGTGTGAACACGTCAAAACCTGTTTGATTCGTGCCGATAGCTGGTATCCTGTATCACCATCGCCACTGCACGAGGCGACTTAGGCCTACTGAGGTGAACTCACCTCGGGAGACGAGGTGTTTTCTGCAAAGAGGAAACATGAGGCTAACATGAGGTATGTCACAAACCCCGAAAAGGGTAATTCAACAAAAGAGGCGCGCAACACGAACCTTACACGTTGGAGGAGTGAGCAAGACACCGCCTTTCAAAGCAAGTATCCAGAACTTAGAAGCAAGTCAGTAATTTGCATTTGTGCACTGCGCACAGGAGAAGGAGTTGGGTTCCGAGCGCGGGCGCGAGAGCATCCCCGAGTGAGTATGACATGAGGTTAAGGCGAGATTGGGGTCGAATGACTTGGGAAGCTGAGGAAGACGGAAGTGACTCAGTTGGGCTATGTAGGGTGAAGGAGAGTCAGCTCTGAATGGAAGTTGCATGAGGGCTTAGAGAATGTACGGCACCGAAATGTTATCCATTGTGAAGGAGGACATGCCACTCTCGATATTAGGTTCCGGGGCTTTCCAACGTCCGGGTTATGAATGGTTGGACATTCCCACCAGAAGAATGTGGAGGCGCCGGGTAGGTTGCGATTAAGCAGAGAGTTCGAGATGGAACTTCTGTATGAAGTCGAATAATTGGGGTGACTGCGACAGGGTAGATCCAATGCCGTGGTGGAACGTTTGAATATCTTCCCATGGATAAATGAGAGATAGTCTACGTGTATAGGCAGGGCAATCGTTGGCCTGGAGAAAACAGTGTGGCTTAGACAAACAGTCTCAGGGAGGGTCGATCCTAAAGATACAAAGCGGAGCTTGAATATGACCACGTGTTTAACTCGTCGAATATTAATCTGATTTAATAATCTGATAATCATGCCAGCGCTTCAACCACTCTCTGGAGGCCACCAACGCACAACGCATCCAGCTAGTCCACGCCCTCTTCCGACGTCGCTCGAGGTTACAATCCAACTCTCTGAATATCTGATTTCGTTGAAATTTTTTTTTGCCGTAACCCTTCACACTGCCCCTTCCACTCGGCGGCACCAAGTTGCTCAAGCTACTTTGACGCATTTGGACGCGACATCACGTGTTTATTGACCTGATAATGGCCTCACCATCTGATCAGCAGATTTATTCAATGATGAAAGCCATGGGACTGTCTCCACAGGATGTCGCACGAGTTCTACAGGGCCGTGAACCCTCGCAGAACTCCCGTTCCGCTCCCAAAAAGCCTCCTACAATCGACTTTCGGCTCCCACCGGACGAATGCAGGAAAAGAGCAGAAGAATTCGAGGAATGGTTAGAGTATCAGCAACAACTTCCTCAAGAAAAGCCTCCAAAGCTGAATCATCAAGAGTTACTGTCATGTTCTTTTTACTTCTGATCACCTGACCTGTAGAACATTCGTTAGTATTCCGACCAGTAGTGTTAAGATCTCAGTATGACGCCTTATTGCACCATCGGACTATTCTTAGCTAGCCATGTAGTATATAAGCTTGTACCATCTTAATGCAAACCCCAGTCTTGAGCTGGTCTATTCCAAACCAGCCACTCTTGTGTGTCATCGGTCGACCTCATTACTCCTTGATCGCTACTTGCACTCTTCATCCAGCGCTGCTGCCAGTCACATCCCTGGTTGTTGTTTGTTGCTGACATTAGCTCAAGACTTTCTCATTACCAACCGCCCTTGTTGCTCGCATACGGCAGCGCAGGAGTATCTGACGTCGACACCGACCTATACCGCGTCAAGACGCTCGAGACTAGTTTCGACATTCAGCATATGACTAGTACGATTTATACCAGCAAATACCGTTGCAGTTACCTTCGCGACCCAACCTACTCATACGCCGACGCCGTTCGTGGGCTTCGACTTCGACACGCGTTCCAGCATTGGTCCTTCTGCAGGAACTATTCTTGCAGGTACCACATCTATCCCTGAAACCTCACTGCGTGGAAAGTCCCCCCTAGAATACAAAAGCCGTTCTTCTGATTACTCCCACTTGCACACTCTCGGGTATCCCCGGTTTGTGTTGATCATCTTCGCCGGTGGTCAGGTCCGGAATAAGCTTGTGTTTGAATAGCGGGCCATCATACCCCTATCGCACTCGCAGGACTTCAAGCGAGTACAGTTGAAAGGTTTCCCACACATCGTCGTCTACGTATTACATAAATACAAAAATAACATAAGGCCGCAGTATAGAAGTCACGGTGCTAGTAGAGTGTTGACTAGACCCTGACACTGCGAAGAAGCGAAAGCTTGCAACACCCACGTAAAAGTAGATTCTTCTGGAACTTGTCTAGTGGCATAAGTCCGTTCCGACATTCACGGCAGACCCTAGGGATTTTCCCAGAATTTACTCAGCCCGGATTCCGAATTTCACATACCCTCATTCACACGAGAACCCACCCCGTTTCACATGCCACCACGAGATAGCGATATTGTTATCAACTTCATCTGTCGCATCCTTCTCGTTTGCCTCACCGGCATCCACCTCAGCATTGCTATCTGCTCCCACGTTCGTGGAACCCTCATCCACGTCCACAACCAATTACTCCAATTGGTTAT
Source organism: Jaapia argillacea MUCL 33604 (assembly GCA_000697665.1). Taxonomy (NCBI): domain Eukaryota; kingdom Fungi; phylum Basidiomycota; class Agaricomycetes; order Jaapiales; family Jaapiaceae; genus Jaapia; species Jaapia argillacea. The sequence continues at coordinate 1,607,608 of KL197713.1, forward strand.
CACCAC
>KL197713.1:1618180-1844900 GCA_000697665.1 Jaapia argillacea MUCL 33604
CTTGAGCTGGTCTATTCCAAACCAGCCACTCTTGTGTGTCATCGGTCGACCTCATTACTCCTTGATCGCTACTTGCACTCTTCATCCAGCGCTGCTGCCAGTCACATCCCTGGTTGTTGTTTGTTGCTGACAGTTACTCCCGTCCTTTCTTGTTGAACGTGAAAGGAACGCGGGTGTCGAGAAGGGGAAGAAGATCCCAATAAGAACCACCATCACAGGGTTTCCAAAATCTTCAAGCAAAACGCCCTTGCAAGAGCTTCGTCGAGGTCAGTGCAGCCTTTCCAGCCTTGACTGCTGTCGTCGTTTTACACCCTTCCCAGTGAATCTATCTCAGATGTTAAGTCCCAAAGTGCACACCGTAATTTCATTCGCTATTCTAAGTCAGATCATCTGTTCATTATGCTTCAACAGGGTTGTTACTTGCTTTGTCGTACCATTGCGCTTCCTTGTAAGTCGCCTACACTGCACGCAAATAGCTAACTGACCCTCTCACTGTAGTCCGAACGGTTGGCGTCCAAACCGTCATTGAAGATCCCAACGGAGACATTCGAGTCCTCGCTCTCTATTCATATCCCAGGACGGAGAATGTCACTGTGGAGTATCTTGATGGACTATTGCCAATTGGAACCATCCTAGCAATCCGCGAACCTTACTTCCGACCAGCAACGCAAGGCCCGAATCCCATCATCCGCGTTGATTCCCCTACAGACCTTGTATTCCTTGACTCGTCGAGCGAGTACCTCCGTGGCGTTACTTGGAGGACATGTGCTTATCCACAAGGCGCCCCGTCTCCTCCACGATCCGTCGAGGGGTGGAAAGTGCTTGGTACTCGTCATTTCAAGTCTGGCTATTATTTTTCGTCTGCCATGGCATATTCCAGAGGTTTGATCCTGGATGAAAACGCTTTTCTACTCCGCCTCAACCGTGCTGAAGCCTACCTTCGGCTTGGGTATTACTCTGCCGCCGTGGCGGATGCGGAACATGTCTTGGGTCTACTAGACATTCCTCTTGTATCTCGACACAAGGCACTAGCTCGATCTGGAAAGGGATTGTATGCTCTCGGCGACTTTCTCTCGGCGGAGAGGAAATTCAAGGAATGGTTATGTTCCTCGACTCCGAATCCCGAGGCCTCAGAGTGGATTTCACGGTGCCAAGCGAGATATCGAGAAACCGAGACGGGCAAGTACGACTTTGCCGATCTATATAAGCAACGCGCCAAGGTCGACCTGGACGTCGCCAACTAGTGTGGACCCATCGAGGTCAAACCCACAGATGGTCGAGGTGGTGGTCGAGGTGTAGTGGCCACTCGAGACATCAAGTTGGGAGAACTGCTTGTACGTTTCCTATCTCTCCTTCAACTCTCAACTCATGATACCTCTCAGGTTGTTGCGAAACCATTTGCATCTGCCTTCGTCCCAAACAAGGAGTATGCCGAGTACGTCATGTCTCTCAATATGCGTACCAAAGTCATCGATAGTCACTGCCGTACCGCCCTGGTGTCGCGCGCTATCGACAAGCTATATGGCAACCCCGATCTCTCTGCTCAAGTTTATGGGCTATATGCGGGTCCAAAATGCGACAAGCCACCACCAGCGTATCCCCTGCCTGTCGGATCAAGCCCCTCACGAACGTACTCTTCTGTAGGATCCGTGGACGTCGACAGCGAGCGCGTAGAAGCAGTTTGCACCTATAACTCCTTTTCACTCAATTCAGAGGATCCCTCTCAGCCAGGAAAGTCCATAGTTGAGACCTCATATATGGGGAACGATTCTCCCTCTGCCCTCTATCTCCTCCCGTCGCTCTTCAACCACGCCTGTCAGGGCAATGCCCGGTGGGAGTGTTTTGGCGATGTAATGGCAATCAGAGCTGCCCGGAATATCTCTGCTGGAGAGGAGATCACCATCTCCTATTGCTGGAGTTTCTCGCATTCGAAGAGACAAGAGATACTCACAAAGCACCTACCCCAGGGGTGTGCTTGCACCCTCTGCCAACAGGACATCTCCGATGGGAAGAGCGCCCTCGCTAGGAGGGATAAACTTGCCGCTGTTTTTGACAGTCGGTCCGATTTGGAGGATATGTCTCTCGAACGTCGTCGTTCGCTTCTCAAAGAGATTGAAGCCACATATACTGGGAACGAACCTCTTCGCATCCAACCAGCCTTGGCTAAAGCGCACGAGGCCGTGGCGACAATGTTGTTCAGACAGGCGGACCATTCGCAAGTTCTTCTCAAGGCCACCGTGAACGAACATATCAAAGAACTTGAAGCCGATGGGGTGAAGGTCTTACAAAGGCCTTTCACGGGGAAGCGGGGCCGCCGCGATGGATCTTCGCCGCCCATTGCCTTGGGGTGTATACCTGTGGATCACTCGAGTCGTACGTTGAGTTTGCTGGTGATTGCTGCATGTCTTGGCCGACTACAGGATTCTTATGGGTCGCGCCAATGGCTGAAGGCAGCACTTTTGCGTAAGTCGGGTCTTTTACCATGGCGCATGAACCAATATTGATCCGTTCCCTCTCAGTTTGTGATGCGGCTATGGGAGGAAGTAAAGACTTATTCCTGCTCAGGTATCATAATGCCCTGGAGGGTTACGGCTTGTTGGACTTAGCGAAGAGTTCGTTGTAATCCACGTGGAAAGAATAGACACGCCATGTTCCCTTTCTGTTCAGATTTTGTTTGCTATCCGGGTGGAAGGGAAAGTGCATCCAGGAGCCAGTCATCTCATCAATCCTCTGCTCTACACTCCAAGATCATGGTCTATTGGAGCGACTCTATTGGTGTCTATAAACTTTAACATAGGAGGGACGTACAATCATCGTGTGCCAAGGTGCTAGGAGTGTCTAACCAGCCACGTAGCGCTGATTATTCAATGCAAGTTCCAACGCAGAGTTCTTCGAAGTGAAGCTGTCGCATGGGAAGAACGGAGAGTCCTCGAAGCAGTACTCGCGAGAACTAACGATGTATCGCGGGAGCATGAGCGCCTTGCCCTGCACGGGATTCCCTGCGAAATGGTCGGGTGAAGGTGGACCGCCCTGAAATAGATATTACTGGAATAGTTGGAGCTCGAAATACTAGTCTCAAGAGGTGCACATGCCGTTAGGATCTTCACGTACCAGACAAGACACGAGAAGCTTAACGCGAGAATCAGAACCGATTGACACCATCTGGAGACAAGAATTCGTCCGTCCGATATACCCGCGAAGCTGACCGTCGATTCCAGTTGGCCCTTCAGGCGTGGGGAAGGTGGTACGCGAGCATATGTTTACCACGACAACATTCAATATCTGCGAGCAACATCTCGGAAAACTGGGTGAGCGAGTTGGCCCGACCGAGGAATCACAACTCATCTATCGCCTCCCCGATGGAGCAGGAGGAGGAAGCGGGTGAACTCAAGAAAAAAGCAAGCGTCCAAAGTCGGGACTCATCCTGGCGAACGATAGAAGATCGGCAACTGGGTTGAAGAAGGGTCGACAAGGATAGTGGGCAGAAACACATGCACACTAGGGAGTGTTCTGGTGTCGCGTCGGTCTCCACCCAACTCTTCGAATGCCTGTGGCAGGCTTGCGGCGGCATGGTTTTGGGGATACGATCAGGATCGCCACGGTCGTCCGAGGCGCCTATTATCACTGAGTATGCAACTTCTCCTGACCCATGGAGAAGCGGGAATATGAATGATGACCGAGATCACCTCAATGTCCTTACCTATCGGGAGTTTAAGGTCGGAGGGAGGTTTCGTCCGATTCATAGGGCAAAGAGATGGCCAGGCAGCCGGCATTTAGATGACTGAGCGGATAAGAGATTGGAGTCTAGTGACAGTGCGTTGATAGGGTTGAGTGGCGGTGCGAGTTAATGAACGATTGGTGCAGCGAAAGAAACCGTAATGGGTGTGTTTCAAGTGCTGTGGTAGCAATGAAACTGCAACAAGGCCTTAAATCGAGACAAAAATTTGGGTAACACCAGGCCAACACGTTGAGTATCATGTCTACTCAGCGACGTGCGGCAATCCTGAAACTTTAACCATCCCCATCGAGACCAGTCCCATAATGGTCGCAGATTGACGATGTAATATGGACAAGGAGACGGCACTGACCACATACCAGTCCCGCAAGCCATCCGTTCCCTGGTGTGGATGGTGTGAGAGATTATGGCACTTCCGCTGTGATTGTCACAGCCAAGGTTGGCCACCCAAGACTAACCGTATATATGCACACGGGGAGGGCGAATGTGAGGATCGAATACGTCTGGGAGGGTACACGCGACACGGTGCGTTTATTGCAGCGTGTGTATCAAAGCCAGTTGTTGAATACCAGGCGAGGCAAAGCCCGAAGCATGGTGAAATTTCGAGCGACATGAGGACCCGCACCATGGGGAAACGAAGCCAAAAGCGATTGCTATCGCTGCAAATGGAGAATGCAAAGTCCTGAAGAGGAGAAGTTCCAAAAACTTTCAAAGCGCATTGGAAAGACGGCAATTAGAGTGTGAGCGAGTTTCGTCGTAATTTCACTTCGAGAGCTTGTAGGGCAGGCAGATGACACCGGAGGATAATGGAAACAGAGGCAAAGATCGACGTCATGAGAAGAGTTAGAGAACTTGAAGATAGCGTATCAGGAAAGCGCTGGCAGCTTGCCCATTTGTTCCACAACACAAGAGGTTCAAAATCAGCCCAGCCACCAAAGCGTTGTCTCCAGAAACAATAATCACAAGAAAACAAGCAGCATTGTGGTCGAGAGAAAACAAAGCAGGAGTCCACCAGCGTCCACAACGGGGTCAAAGCCAAGCCTATAAATTGAGTCGGAGATTCAAGTCTCCCCATTTGGCTTGCCTCACATCGTCGCGTTCACGCAGCCTGCACCCGTTTCGACCATCCTCCATATTTCCTCTGCCTGCATATTCTTTAGTCTGTAATTATGGCCTCATCAGGCAGGCCTTCTCTAGTTCTCGCTCCGTCTGTATCAGTCACGACGTACGTCTCCCAATTTCCCTGGATTTTCTCCGAATTTATCGTGTTTTATCAGTGTTGTAACGAAAACGACGACCACAACGAGTTACGCGCCCATTCCCTTGCCTGCTTTGCCACCACCTTCGTCACCGAAAGACCCAAAGAACTACCCTTTGCTACGCGCAAACTTGCCTCACTCGCTCCGCCAGTTCCCCATCGTCTTCCCCAATGGTGCTCGTGCCACCTTTCGTGATGGTGAGGAGGGAGAGGAGGAGATGCAAGAAGATCAGATATTTGTCGGGGGTGAAGGGTGGCACATGCTGAAACGCGATGAGGGGACTGACCTCGCGAAGACCATTGGACTTGGAGATGCCATCGAGAGATTTGGGAGAAAGCGAGCATTTGCCAGTGATAATATGATGGAGGGCATAGAGATGACCGCTGATTTCGGAGCGAGCACTCCTCCTCCAAGGAAGAAACCTAGGGGTCCGACCCTCCCTCATATATCGACAATGAACGCAGCCGCTCCGCCTTCTCCTCTGCCTTCGCCGCATGGCTCACCACCTCCTGAAAGTCAATTACCCTCAGCCCCTCCCAGCGGCGCAGCATCACCGCAACCTCAAAATCAAGCCCCAATTCAACCCGATCTTTCTCTCACGACTCTCCTCACACTGCCTTCCCTCCTCTCCCACTTCTCCGCGCTACCGCCCCCTCTTCAGTCTCACGTTCTCCTTACCTTCCTGCGACACTCCCCATTGACTGTCTTGCGAACCCTCCACTCGGTCTTGACACCCACCCTAGCTCGAGACTTCCTCACACAGCTACCACCAGAATTGGTCTCCCATATTCTCAGTTTCCTCCCATTCCCAACTCTCGCACGAGCATCGCGCGTATCGAAAACTTGGAGGGCAACCATCGATTCCGACCCAGTTCTCTGGCGAGATCTTTTGAAGGGCACCAAAATTTGGTTTGGAGGTGACTCGGAGAACGCTTTCGCCCATGCCATCTTCGCAAAACGGAGACACACATTGCCTAGCATTCCGCACTCACTTCCCCTACCTCACCCATACAAAATCCTATTTAAATCTCGTCATCTCACTCGCACGAGATGGGTGCACAACCAGAATCCCAAACACATCACATTCCCCGCACATGGTCACTCAGTCGTTACATGCCTACTTTTCTCTCATGGCCGAATCATCAGCGCATCGGACGATCACTCCATCCACGTCTACTCTCCTTTGACCGGTACCCTTGTCCGCTCTTTGGACGGACATGAAGGCGGTGTCTGGGCGCTCGCAGCCACCAAAAATACCCTCGTTTCTGGCTCTACCGACCGCACTGTGCGGATATGGGATTTAAGTACGGGGAGGTGCACGCACGTATTTGGTGGGCATACGAGTACTGTGAGGTGTTTGGCCATCGTGAAGCCGGAATGGTTGGATATGGTGGATGACGATGGGATCGTGACGAGGGAGAGGTGGCCCAAGGCCCCCTTGATTGTAACGGGAAGTAGGGATCACTCGTTGAGGGTTTGGTCTCTGCCACGACCAGGTGATGCAGAGTATCAGTGCTACGGGGCGGATGGAAGCGACGCTGATCCGGCTGATGTGAGTATATGCGTCTTTCTTCATCGAACGGGAGTACTGATTTCTTTGGTAGGAGGATATAGAAGATAACCCATACCACAAACTCCACTTGGAGGGACATGACCACGCTGTCCGGGCACTTGCTGCGCGAGGTCGGACACTCGTTTCCGGGAGTTACGATTGTACGGTTCGGATTTGGGATATCATTACTGGGAAGTGCAAGTGGGTATTGGTCGGTCATACTCAGCGAGGTACGCGCCGCTCGCCCGACCCGCACTTCCGCATCGGCTCACTACCTATTGTTTGGTATAGTCTATAGCGTCGTCCTTGATACCACCCGGAACCAAGCATGTTCAGGCTCTATGGACGGCACTGTTCGGATTTGGGACCTCAAGACTGGTTTGTGTAAACATGCACTTACTGGCCATACCTCGCTAGTGGGACTTTTGGGACTTTCGCCTTCCCATCTTGTTTCCGCGGCCGCCGACTCTACTCTTCGAGTATGGGACCCTGATACGGGAGAACTTCGTCATACACTCGCAGCCCACACTGGCGCCATTACCTGCTTCCAACACGACGAGTTCAAAGTACTGAGTGGCAGTGACGGAACTTTGAAGATGTGGAATGTTAGGGATGGGAGCGTGGTGAAGGATTTGTTGACGGGGATTACTGGTGTTTGGCAAGTGGTGTTTGAAGGGAGGTGGTGTGTCGCTGCTAGTAATAGTGGGGATGGGACTGTGTTGGATGTTTGGGATTTTGCGGGAGAAGGGGATGAGGAGTGGGAGGGTGAGTGTCCGGGAGGGATTTATGATGAGGATAGTGATGATGACGAAGATGAGGATGGGGAGTTGGATGCGATGGATCAGGATGTTGACGTGGTGGTTCCCAGCGAAGTTGACTTGGAAGAAGATGAAGATGGGGACGAGGTCCAGAGTGGGCTTGAGAGGGATGTCCTTGATGAAGATGATGAAGACGAGATTGCAGGGGGAAGGTTATCGGAGGTCAATAGCCAGTCGATGGATATGGAGGAAATGCTTGTTCCTCCTGCTTCGAGCTCGTCTTCGAGACGATCACGAGCGACTTCGAGGGCGCCTTCACAGCAAAGTAAGGCGTCGAGCTCATCTGCTCTGTCGGGACCTTCTTTGGGGACTGCTGTTGCTGGCCCCTCGACGAGGGTACGCAATCGTCCGGCTACTCAGGCGAGGGCTTTACCCCCAAACGATGAGACGCCGACGAGACCGAGGACTCGGTCTACTGGTGGAAGGAGACGATAGCGTTGTCGTTACCTCGTTCGCCTATTCTCGACATTTGCATCTTCACCTCGCAATCACATCGTACCAACTCACAATCATATATCCACATCAATTCCTCCCCCAATCTTGCTATCGCATGGCTTTGTTCATACGCTACTATCACCATCGTATTATATTCCAATCACAAGCATTGTCTTTTTTGTTTCGACTCGTGGGCTTAAGCGTATGTTCTTGTTGTGTTATGCAGTTTTTCATGCGATATGGATGGATTAATTTAAGGTGTGGCTCATTGACGAGCCGCTTCAGAGTTTGTGGATGGGTCGGCTTTGGTTGGCGGGTCGTCGTCGTCGATGTCTGATACATCAGACCATGTATGTCCATGTTGTTCGTGGTTGAGGAAAAAGTGTTATTCTGGTTGTTCTGTCCACGGTTGGGAAGTGGGTTTATGACTTGGACCGCCAGACACGAAATGGGCATCAGCAATGATGGTGTATTCGGCGAAAGCACAAAGATCTATCCACACGACAAGAAAAAAAGCCAAGCAGGACAACCAATTCACTCCAGGGATTGAAAACGGAAAGGACCAAAGACCCGATGGGTAGGAAAAAACTAGGATGCAGTGTTCAACAGAGCGCTTGACACGGAACGTCCTAGTAAAAGGTGAGGGCGTTGGAATAGTTGTTCTCGAGCTTAGCCGGTTGGGAGGGAGGGGGGATTGGAGCGATTAAGGCGTTGTTGGATTCGCGGGGTGCGCGGTTGATCTTGGTGCGGTTCGGGATGCTAGGAGATGGGAGGGGATGGTTCGTTGTGGTTCTGGCGAAGTGTACTAGTGATAGGAAAGACGTGAACAGTCACTATAGATGAAAGAATTTTCCTCCCATTCCCAACTCTCGCACGAGCATCGTCCGTATCGAAAACTTGCAGGACGACCATCGATTCCGATCCAGTTCTCTGGCGAGTTCTTTTACAGGAGTTTCATGTCTTTCCACATATTTATGGTTTGGAGGTGACTCGGAGAACGCTTTCGCCCATGCCGTCTTCGCAAAACGGAGACATACGTTACCTAGCATTCCCCACTCACTTCCCCTCCAGCACCCGTACAAAATGCCATCTAAATCTCGTCATCTCACTCATACGAGTTGGGTGCACAACCAGAATCCCAAACACATCACATTCCCCACACATGGTCACTCAGTCGTTACATGCCTACTCTTCTCTCATGGCCGAATCATCAGCGCATCGGATGATCACTCCATTCACGTCGCCACCAAAAATACCCTCGTTTCTGGTTCTACCGACCGCACTGTGCGGATATGGGATTTAAGTACAGGGAGGTGCACGCACGTATTTGGTGGGCATACGAGTACTTTGAGATGTTTAGCTATCGTGAAGCCGGAATGGTTGGATATGGTGGGTGAGGATGGGACCGTGACGAGAGAGAGGTGGCCCAAGGCCCCGTTGATCGTAACAGGAAGTAGGGATCACTCGCTGAGGGTTTGGTCTCTGCCACGACCAGGTGATGCAGAGTATCAATGCTGCGGGGCTGATGTGGGCGACTATATGCGTCTTTCTTCATCGAATGGAAGTACTGAATTTCTTTGTGTAGGAGGATATAAAGGATAACCCATACCACAAGTTCCATTTGGAGGGACATGACCACGCCGTCCGGGCACTTGCTGCACGAGGTCGGACACTTGTTTCGGGGAGTTTCGATTGTACGGTTCGGATTTGGGATATCATTACTGGGAAGTGCAAGTGGGTGTTGGTCGGTCATAGTCAGTGAGGTACGCGCCTCTCGCCCGGCCTGCACCTCCCCATCTGCTCATTTGCAAGTTGTTTGGTATAGTCTATAGCGTCGTTCTTGACACCACCCGGAATCAAGCATGTTCAGGCTCTATGGATAGCTCTATTCGGATTTGGGACCTCAAAACTGGCTTGTGTAAACATACACTTACCGGCCATACCTCTTTAGTGGGACTTTTGGGACTTTCACCTTCCCATCTCGTTTCCGCCGCCGCCGACTCTACTCTTCGAGTATGGGATCCGAATACGGGAGAACTTCGTCATACACTCGCAGCCCACACTAGCGCTATTACCTGCTTCCAACACGACGAATTCAAAGTTCTGAGTGGCAGTGACGGAACTTTGAAGATGTGGAATGTTAAGGATGGGAGCGTGGTGAAAGATTTGTTGACGGGGATTAATGGTGTTTGGCAAGTGGTGTTTGAGGGGAGGTGGTGTGTCGCTGCTAGTAATAGTGGGGATGGGACTGTATTGGATGTTTGGGATTTTGCGGGAGAAGGGGATGAGGAGTGGGAGGGTGAGTGCTCGGGAGGGATTTATGATGAGGATAGTGATGACGACGACGACGAAGATGGTGTAGAAGGGGAGTTGGACCCGATGGATCAGGATATTGACGCTGGTAAGTCAGTCTAAGCCTTGTAGCGCCAGACCCAACTCCATATGCAGCAGTAATGATACTCTATTCACAAAAAACATAAAGAGACATGCACACCACGAGTAGAAAGAAAAAAGTGAAAGAGTTTATCCAATTACTCTCTCGAAGTCGGAGCCCCAGGGATTGAAAAAGGTAAGGGAAGGAACGACACCCAAAGGTAGGTACATATGAAGATTCACGTGTGACATTCAACAGAGCAGGAGACACGGAACGCCATGGTAAAGGCGAGGGCGTTGGAATACTTATTGTCAAGATCCGACGGTTGGGAGTTGGGGAGGGGATCGGAGGTATTGAGGCATTGCTGGGTTCGCGGAGTGTGCGGTTGATCTTGGTGCGGTTAGGGATGATGTGAGGTGATGGTTATTCAAGCAATGTATACGGGTCCCAAGGAATGCGAAGAGTGGAGTAGATAGGTGCATTTCAAACTTTTGGTTCCGTGAGGGGTCCATGAATCGAATCAAAGCGAATTCGCGAGTTTGAATAAAGGAAGACTATGTTTGAGGTGACTCGGAATCGTGTTGACTTGGTCCGAGACAAATAGGTGAAGATATGCGTGGGATGTCATTGGCTTTTGAAAGTCCAAGATATATAAACCAAGTCAATGTGATTTTCAGGGCGGCAGGGGAGGTAATTGAAGAAAGGGTTTGTGAGAGGAAGGTTGTGCGGGGGAGGATCAGGAGGATCGACAGGGTCGCACCGATCACCCCGATCAGAGTCCGGGAGGAATGGAACGAGTGCGACAAAGTCGCTCAATGCAATGTCATTTGATTAACGTATCCCTGCGAGTCGGGGCCGGATAGGACATTCGTACAAGATGTTTACGATGAGGGAGGGACTGGATTGCGAATGCCGAAAGGAAGATCAACGTTGTCGCGTCTGGCCAGCACACCACTCCGAATACATCTTGTCGCAGAAAACAGCCACAAGTACGGTATTGGTTCATAAGGATGTGAGGGAGCATGGTCTAGAAATGGATGGGATGAAAGTTAGAAGACGGAGTAGAGATATTTTTATCGAGACCAGGGTCGTAGCGATAGACGCGAGGTTGCCTAAACTCGAATCGGTCGAGAATCTTGTGTGAACACCACGGATTTGCCGTTCTACGAAGGGTGGGTATGAGAGACCTGGAATTGGACGGGTCAGAAGACATGGGATGTGTTGGCCAGGCTTGAAGTTGAAGCGAACAGAGACGAGACTTGGAGGATCTTGTGTCTCGGGATTAGGAAACCTTCGTTTCACGTTGCGAAGAAACAGGACACGGCGTTTGGTATGTTTTGGCAGGTCCACCAATGGCCTGCGTCTGTGCTAAAGCAAGAGCAGTGTTCTAGGCCCATCGCAAGTTTGGAGACAGCGGACGAATGAGGAGAGGGAGTAGCAGTATCAAGCCATGTAGATAGCCCCTGATCTGCGGCCAATCCAGGAACTGAATCTTATCTCCGTACCTCACAATCTAATCTCAATGAAAACAGTCCAGACCCATCTCGCCACCACTTTCCTTCCGTTGCCCCCTCTTCCACTCTCGACGGACCTATCGCTAACGAGAAGTGATGAGAGAGCCAAGTAAAAGTATCTCCTCATCCGGGTTGGTTTCTTACCACAAGATTCACAAGAGAGTGCGAGTCGCGAACGATCTGGATGGCATCATACCCGAGAGTTGGACAACAAGGTTGGCGAAGTTTTACTGGTTTTTTTTTGCGGGAGGTTGAGTGGGATGTCACAGTGGGGCGAGCGGCCCTAAGAACCGTAAGCGGATTGCAGATGGGGAGAGGGTCGTTACGCGCATGTCATGATGTATGACCGATAGCAACGTTTATCTCCCCGTATCTATCGCCCCATAGCTCTTATTTGAACTGCGCAAGGCCTGCGCATCGATGCGCAACACCCGTGGTAATTCCCAATCCATCCCCAAATCGGTCCACCACGTTTTCGTTGCTGGCCCGATTTTGATACATGTCACTGCCCCACATCAAAACGAAAACTGCGCGACTTGCGTGTTGTTTGCGGCAGTGCATCTACCTACGTCGTCACGCCGAATCGTAACCGTAACTGTGTGGTTACCACGATGAGGGGGTTTGGTGAGCCTGATCCGAGTCATCCGAACGTCGAACCCGAGCCCGAGTCATCCACTTGGAGATGGTCCGGGGATTGCGTATCATAGTCATCCAAGTCTTCAAAGCGTCCGAATTCTAATGATCTTCGTAAGCGCCCTTTCCGAATTCCTGTAACCCGTGGACCCCCGCGTGCCGCAATAGCTGCGTCCGCACATCATTCTATTTACCTTGGGTTCCTGTGCAGCGAGGCACAGGCGCCCATACCCTGCCCATGAATCCCTTGTGACCCGACTAGCATGGATAATAACTGCGTATTACTTCCAATGATCCATCCATCTAGAAACATTTCGGAGGGTGTTGCATCGCATGACCAAGCACTTTTGACAGGCGTTAGCTTTTTACTGTGATGCGCCACGGAGCTGGATGTCCGTCACACACCCACCAACCGAATCGAATGAATGAATGAAAACACTTTTTGATCAGATTGGACCGCCAAGTGTGAGGAAACCACTTGGATTGGATGGGTGGTCTAGAATGCCGAGTCGCAGGTGAATGTTATGCACAGTGGGAATTGAATGATCCTCTTCGCTCAGAGACGGCATTACGAAGGAAATTTGCTAGTCGTCAATAAACGACTCGGACGAACTCCAAGGTATCGGCTCAGTAATCGAAGGAGCTCCTCTGACTCGAATCGTCATTATTGAGGAATGAGTCTCATCTCAGTCATCATCATGCGAGAACGAGGATGCAACGCCATAGGCACGAAAAGTTGCCGTGATTGATTACAGAGACGATCCCAGCAAGGACTCCGTCATCATCGTCGAAACGCTGCATTCCCTTGATCCAGAAAGGGAAACCAGTAGCTTACATAACCCGCGGCCGGCCAGACACTCGGCATAGGTGTAAATCCGATTTGAGATGCATAACCAAATGCGGAAAGAACCAGGAGGTCGGGCTATGAATTTGGGGACGGATTTGCGATTGGGCCGAAGCTGACCACGTACATTCCTGACAAGTCGGAACCACTTTACACGCATACGCTGTGACTGTGCTGTACGAATCTAACAATTGGCGATCTAGTTCCCTCAATTGCTTCCCCTTCTTAAGCATGCTATCCCGAGGCTTATTTATCCCACTTGCGCCGAGCCCACTTCCTAAGCCGACTCATCTAGTCATCATCCTACGCTTCTCGCAGCACTCACCGACCCATTATATATTCGCCCCAACCAGAGCCCATTACCTCTCACTCGTCTACCACCTCATTCCCACATCACAATGGTCGCTGCCTCTTCGCCTTCTGAGATGTTCGTACACCCTGCCAGCCTTGTGCATCCTTCCTATCATAGCCAGGCTATCATCGACCTCCTGGCTATCCCATCTACGTCGAAACAGCTTATCGGTTAGTACTCCTTTCCATCTACGTCATATGTATCCATAGCTAACCTTTCGCCACACAGACTACCTCGTCAACCTCATCACAGACGTAGTGTCCTTCGCATTAGGACGCCCGTTCACCTCGTCCTCTGCTTATCACCCGACAAAGTTCACCGCTTTCGTCACTTCTGTTCTTGCGAGAGCAGAAATCACCACCCCTGTCATACTTTCGACCCTTGTGTATATCACCAGGGCGAAGAAGTACCTTAGTGTCGCTCATGAGGAGTGGGCTATGGAACGGGTGTTCTTGGGAGCTTTGGTCTGCGCAAGCAAGGTATGTTCGTTTCTACTTCCTTTGCAAGTGACTTGTCGCTGACGCCACTTGTGTTTTTCAGTACCTCAATGATAGTACATTGAAGAACCACCATTGGTCTACTATCACCCACACTTTCGGAACTCGCGACATTGGTCGTATCGAGCGGGAATGGTGCACCGTTCTCGATTTCGAGTTCTCAGTATCGGAAGATGATATCTTGTCTCATTATGGAGACCTCAAGCATCTCATCCCCGCTTCTCCCAAGCCCGTTGCGCCACCAGTCACTCTCGTCGTTGAGGAGCCGACAACTGTAACCTTCCCTTCATTCGAAATTTTGCCATCTGAACTCGCCGGCTCTCCTTCTTCGTCATCTTCGGGCTCTTCTTCATCCTCGTCTCCTTCGTCTGCCTCTTCTTCGTCTTCGAGGACACTTTCGGATGGCGCTTCACCATACACTCCTTCCACTTCACCTTTCTCCCCTCATTACCGACCAACACATGGACACCACTCGACCAAATCAGCTTCGGCAGATTTCGTTCACGTCATCTCATCCGGAAACACATACGATCTTTCAAACCTCTCTCTATCATTCGCTCCCGAAACCAAAACCAAAACGCGAGGTCGAGCTACCGTACCTACGAAATCAGCCATCGCCCAACCTCGCACTGGGAAGCGCTCAAGAGCGGCTTCGACGACTTTGTCGATATTGAAGTCGTTCCCTCTTCCCATCCCTTCATTACCCGCGAAAGCACCTGGTCAGCAAGGGATGAAGAGGCCGCGATTGGGGAGGATGCCGAGTATCGCTGTGCCTTGAAGTTGGCTTGCACGTTGGATTTTGGCTTTAGCTTTTGGTCTTTGACCACTTTTTGGCGGATGGGGTGCCATGCTGTACCCCTCACGCTCACTCCCCTTGAGTTCGGGAACTTCATATCCGACTCAAGCATCGACGCACCTCACCACACATCATCTCTTCACATTGAGCGAAAATGGGCGGTCAGGGTCGGAATACAAAATATATGCAATCAGTTCTTCGGTTCAATCAATTCGTACTTCATTTCCGATTTACTTGTTTGTTTGCATATGGTACATCACATCTTATTCATACTTAGCACGTTTATCTCGTGCAAATGGTGCTCTTTTATCATGGTACCGATTATTACTATTTGGTGTTTATACTCTACGAAGCTGGGATTGTAATTTGGCGGTTCTTTGGGAATGGAATCGATTTGTTGGTGTTGGTGAAATTTGGCCATGGGACTTTTGAGCAATCAATCGAAGGAAGTGTTGGAATGCGAACAGCAACAGTTCAGTCGAGCATCCAACCAATTAGGGATCACCTACCCTTGATCGAGAGGGCATTCTATCGCGAGTTCTCAGGTGGCCGCCGTTCAAGATCGACTTATCATTGAAGCCTCCCAGTCGGGGACTTGAAAGCACGTGGAAGGATGAATTGGTGGTAATCGAATGAAAAGTCTTCGCAGAAAGCGAGGAAAGTTCTGAGAGACTCAGAGCGGATTGGTACGGATGGTACTATCCCAGAGATCGTGTGGGCGAATCCCAATTCTTCAGAGTTTTTTTCTGGTGCTCGACGAGTGTGGTTGGCTCGTGTTTTTCCCCCTCCTCGGGAATATCTGAACACGTTACACCGAAAGGCCATCCCAGATAGCCCGACGTTCTCCGTATCGTCGATCAAGGTGTACTGCCTTACTGGACGAGGAGGATCTAATTCAGATTAGGATTTGAGTTGGTGTGTGTCCATGTGCTTTTTGGTTTTTTGTCTCCGAGGGGATGGGGATGTTCGGAGGTGTAAGTAGGTATGAAGTTTCATTGGATGGATGGTATCGCCGCGTCGTGAAACCGGTCGAGTCATCATAACCTAGAAAGAGGTTGATGGTTGATGGATGTGCAGAGGTCGGCTCGGAATCCGACCCTCCCATGGTTCTGATTCTGAGCGAAGGACGATGGAGAGAAACGGGATGGAGGCGACGAGAGTTTCGGGTGTGATTGTTCGATGAAGGTTTGTTTGAGAAGTCATCCCACTGGGATGCCGGTGCGTGGAAAACGCCAATCGTTGGTATGATGGAGAGATGTTTTGGATGCCGTGCGTTCAGTGGTGGGGCGGAACGGGTGGCTTTTGCGTCTTTTGTGTCGGCGTGTCGCTCAAGCTCAACAAATTGGAAGAGAATCACACACAGGAGTCCGACGTTCGGAATGTCGTTGCATGTGCAGAGGTGACTTGCACATCCGGTCCGGACCCCGCGACTCGAGAAATTTCCTCGGCTTGTCTTGCATGCTCATCTCGTCTTCACTGACTTCAGCGGCAGAAGGTGGAACAAGTATACAACGCCCTCGCCTTTTACTAGGGCGTTCCGTGTTCTGCCCTCTGTTCAAATGCCGCTTGCCAATTTTTCAGATGTTCCTATGCCTTTGGGTCTTGGATAGTTGTTTCTTTTGCTGTGTTTTCGAGTCGGATCCCACAAGACATTTTACCGCAGATCTACCGCGTTGCAATTAGGCGTCGATTTTTCTTTGCTGGAAGGCCCTGTGGGTTTCGTTGTTTGTGGACTTGGTCTCGTATGCATGTGGGACTGCTCGGGTTCTGACTTGGTGTGTTTGTGAATTTCGGCTTCATCTCTGCTTGATTCATTATAGTGATCCCACTGTGCCGCAGGACGTAGGGTTCCACATGCGCACAGTTACAGTACAGTGGGTTCCCGCAGTAACTGGACTGAATGGATTGACGTTCTCGGCAAAAGGTTCTTTCCTCGTCTGTGCAATCGACACCTGCGCATTGAATGGTTCGTAAGGTTCGAACCATTGTTAAGATGATCTAAGGCTCTGTTGTCTGGTGTTCCTGCCGTGCCAAAGGCGTTGACGTTGATGCAACTTTGATGTCGCGCACCTGCAGAGGATGTGCACCCTAGGCCACCTATACTATGAGCGCCTTCGGCCCTGCTCCTATCACCTTGAGCTCCACTCATATATCTGTTTTCGTATCATCAATAGTTTCACTCTCAGGAACAGCTCATAGCACAAGTGCCTAGTGTTCTTGATGACATTTATGGGAATGTTGAGTGTACGTATCCACATATCAGGACGTTGATGATGGAGACCTTGTCGCGGCCGCTCCAGATCAACGTTATCGTTATGCAAGTTACCCAGTCTGGACGCATCGGCGGCTTCTTTGCGAGCCCTGACAACCAAGCGATGTTTGATGGCGGCCCATATACTTAGACTCCTTCTTTCACAGCTGTGTTTTTTGGTTGAGGTGGGCCAGCAATGTCCGGTGTGGCTACTCGCCTTCTCTTTGCTACCACTATCTTCTTGCTCGGGTTTAATCTCATCCTACTCGCGTTTACGAGAACAAATTCAATCTCTACCCTCCAGTCCTTCGTAACACTCAACTCGAACGAGTTACCCCAATCTTTTGTGGATAATTCCCCTCTCATCTCAAATGAGACGTCTCAATATCCGTCGGCGAGCGCGAACACGCTGGCCCCAATCGTGTTTGCTATGGTCATGTTCGGGGCCACTAGTGCGGAGGAGGGATCCTTAGCCCTCAAGTCTGCGCTCATGCACGCATCGCGACCGACGGACTTTCATATCGTTTGTAGTCCCGACGCTATGCCCGTCCTACAGGAGAAGCTGGATCTGTTTAGCAGACCTGCGTATGACATTCGGGTGAAGTTCTACCCTTTGAGCGAGGAGATGGTCAAGGCTCGGGCGGATAGAGCGGGAGTTGGATCGAAACACGCGGCAGGAGTCGGTGAGTTTCTTTCGCGGTGCTCAACTAGACTTGGCTAATGACGTTGATCGGCTTCGTCCATAGGTGGCCTTGTCAAGGTTTTCCTACACGATCTCTTGTATGATGTCGATAAGGTCATATTCTTTGACACTGATATGCTATTTCTCGTCGACCCGTACCTACTTTGGCGGGAGTTCGACGAGATGAAGCACGATGAGATGGTTTCATTCCCTACCCTTGGCCCACAAAGTGGTACCGAGGCCGTTTGTACCTGCGTTATGTCCGTTTGGCTCATCGTTCTCTCATCCCTGTGCTAATGGTTCTGTGGGTACTCTCAGGCTCCTCAACCTGCAGCTGATGCGAAGCGTCAAATTCATGCCCTCTACGCTCCTGCCACCCTCGACCGACGCCTTCCCTACCACCTCGGGGGCGACATGGGTCAATCAAGGGGTTGATCCTCTGAATCCTGATTTTGGGGACCAAGGTTTATATTGGGCGATCTGGAAACAATTCCCCGAACGATACAAGCATCTGAGTTTGAGTTGGGACATGACTCACTGTCGGTTCTCGTAAGTCGTCAATGTTCCTTCGCTACTTGTCGACGAATTTTGAAATGGTTGCAGTTATGGTCTATCACTTGCTGATGGTAACGACAATATGCCCGAATCTGAACAAATCTCACATCAAGAAGATACCCGTTTCGCACCTGAACGGTTCCCTCAACTATTCCCGGCGATAGTCCATTTGTATGTCCCCTGTCCCATCATTATTGTTTTCCAATTCACTGTCCCTCTAGCAACTGTCAACCCCTTTACTCAATAGTCTGGGACGAACCTCTCAACTCCAACCGCCCGCGTTGGGGACCCTTCGTCACAATCGCAAGGCAATACAAGTGGGTGTGGCTTAATAGAGGTAATGGTAACGCAAAGGTTACGAAAGAAGTTGTAGAACGCGCGAGAGGGAAATGGTGGTGGGATGAGATTGAGGGGGCGTTGGGTGGCAAGGGTGGCCATCGTTGGACGGGTCATCGAGGAGGGAAGCAGAGGTTGGAGTGGTGAGGTGGATCTCTTAGATTTTGATGCTGTCGCTGTGCTTTTCTTGATCTTACTTACTAACTAGACGCCTCGGAGAGGCTTGTATATACCCCGGGTCGTTATCCTACGCACTAGTCTATCCTCACTGAGGGGTTGTATGGTGGCTGAAATTATTTGTATTCAGAATAGATCGCTTTCGTCCGTCTTGACGCGTACTGTCACGCGTGACTGACCGTGTTTTTCTCTGTCTCCTGGAAGGCTGGAACGCGTATCTTCATTCTTGGTGCGAGTAAAATGGACGACATCGATGCTCCGTCCGCTCTTGGGTGGCAAGAATCCATCTCGGAAATATCGGCGGTCGAATCTATGCTCTCTGCACCGCCAGCAGCACTGGTGATTACAGATGAAACCTCGGGCCCTTCAAGCCATCCTGTTATCTCGGGAACACCCACGACTTCAGATCCGACGACTCTCGCAGATGCCACCGTGATACAGGAGGATCTATCCGTACTGATGGCGGTGGACGCAGCAGAAGCTGTATCAACTCTGCTTACCGGAGGCTCGGACCTGCCGTTATGCAAGAGTTCACAGGCTACACCGTTAGAACAGGAGTCATTCTCACATGCCGTAGAAAAGCAAGTCCCGGATATCTCACGTCAATTTACTCCTCTTTCGTTTCAAGATGCCTCTGGGGCACACTCCGGAGATGTTCGTGCGGCGGTTGCAGGCGATTCCTCTATCCAGGCTGACCTAACGGGCGCGACAGAAGGAGACCGATGCCTAACAATTGGGGAACAAGATGGGGACACTTCTATCCCAAAAGTGGAAGGGAATATCTCGACATCGCGACCCGACCCAACGGGGATTGAGGATAGCCAGGATGTTTCTATCCTTCAAATTGGGGCCGACACGAGTTCGATGGTGGATGAGAGTGGTGACGAGACGGTCATTGATGGTTCGGTTGAGAAGACTGTCCCGTCGTCTGCTGACGTTGAGCTAGTTTTGTCTGGAGCGGATGCTTCCAAAGGAACGGAGACGAGGACGGGTGAGGGGAGTATGACGAAGGAGGGCCCATCCGGGGGTGTGCCCCGGGATACCGTAGGAACAGTTTCGGAGAGCTCATCCAGTGCCGTCGAGCAGCGAGGGGAAGCGGAATGTCGAGCGATGAATGTCGACAGCAATACCGTTGCCCCCGCTTTGGTTCTGGCCGAACCCATTCATGAAACGTCGGCTTCAAAAGTTGGGGCGGAGGAGATGGGAGGAGAAGATGTTGCCGCTGAAGCCCCTTCGAAGCAGGGATTGGAATGGGTGCATGTCACTCCTGATTCTCAGGGTATTGACAGGGAGGAAGGTAGTGATGACGAATCAGAGGACAGCAGTGACGATGAAGACGTCGACGACGACGGAAACGAAGATGAGGAAGATGACGACGACGACGACGGAGACGAAGACGAAGACGAACAGGAGAGCGAGGGGGAACTGGAGGACCCTTCAGAGGGTATCAGGGTACGAGACATCGACTTGCAAGTCGTCATCGTTTTGGACTGAATATTCTGTACAGGATGATTTGGAGACCGCTCTCGACGGTTGTTCCGAATTCCAAGGATCCTTCTACTTTCATAAGTCGTACAGTGATGCACCAAACCCTCTCCTGCGAGTGGCTGATCTCGGAACTATTGGTCTTCCCCTCAGTGAACGAGAGGCATGTGTGTTGCGGACTCGTTGCATCCAGGCGCCTTTCGGGAAGGGAGAAAGAACAATAGTTGATATGTCCGTTCGAGATACCTGGGAGATTGATTCAACTCAGGTTCGTCCCTCGTTAGCGTTTCAATCAGATTATCCCATATAACATCCTGCTTTAGATCTCATTTGGTAACCCATCTTGGACTAGGTTCGTAGATGGCGTCGTCAAAGAAGTCTGTACGACCCTCGGAGTGAATTTCGCGGCTAGCAAGCCGCGATGCGAACTGTACAAGCTCCTCCTATACGAGACTGGCTCACAGTGCGTCTCTTTCCCCATCCACTGTATCCCAAACTCATCCGCTTTCAAGCTTCTTGGCACATCAAGAGTAAGAGCCTTCCTGTCTTCTAGGGTTCATTCTGCTCACTCGTCTTCTAGCACCGAGAAGACCAATGGGATGTTTGCTACAACCGTCATTGTTCTTCCCTCTCACTTCACCGGCGGCGCGGCACACCTATCACACGCAGGACTCTCGCGCATTGTCGATACAAGTGAAAACAGTCTTGCGCAGACTACAGTTCTATCGTGGTACACCGACGTGACACACGAGATCAAACCCATCACTAGTGGATTTCGCCTGGCTCTTTCCTATAATCTCATCCACACCACCAATGCCCTGAGACCTGCCCTCTCATCTGCGCAAGGATACGTCGAGAGCCTCCGCCATATTCTGCTTTCGTGGAGGAAAGCTGCCAAGTATACTGGAGATTGCCCGGTCAAGCTTTTCTGCCTCCTTGATCACCAGTATACCCAAGCGAACTTGAGAGGTAGTGCGTTGAAGGGCATTGATGCTCACAAGATGGCCTTACTGGTTTTGCTGGCCAAAGAGCTTGGATTTCATCTGGGTTTAGCGAGTGTGGAGCACCATTGCACAGGTGATGCCGACGAAGAGTGTGGATATGGTTACCGGCGGGATAATGTTACTATGGGCGAGGTTCGCGCCTTTTCTGTGTCTTCAGTTGATATATCAACTAACTTTACAATGTTAGATCGAGTCTCGGGTGTTGACTATCACTCATCTAACGGATCTGGATGGCAACCTCCTTCGAAAAGACGTATCATTCGACGAAGAATCTGAGGCTATCCCAGCTGAGTTTCAGGAGGCTGTGGAGGACGGTGATTATGATAAGGAAGAATATGAAGGGTATATGGGCAACGTAAGTTCTTAGCTCTTCCTTTATGCCAAACGTCTGACGTCCATTTTCAGTATGCGGGTTCGGTGGAACGATGTGCGTTACTATCGTCTGGGTCCGATTTATGCGTCCTGACATATATCAGGGTATCGTCGTACGGTCCTCGTCATTTGGCCGGACAGCAACAACTATCGCATTGTTTATAGCGGCGGTAACTACGCCCTGGCTCTCGGTCAACTTCGCGCCAGTACATCACTAACCCCCACGCGTTTTGAAAAAGAGTTGTTCGAATATGTACTTGACGCGGCTTCGCAAGTGAAGCACTCTCCTGAAAGCGTTTTGGAGATTGCTTGTGAGGCTGCCTGCAAATGGGGAAGTTTACGTCTCTGGCTTCAGGCGGTCAAGGAGTGTTCCGGTACGAAGAGTTTCTCGATGCTCACACACGATCGGATCTTCAAGGCTGTCGAGAAGTTTGGTTTCGGTGCCGTCAAGCCCGTGTTAGTCTCTTCACATATATCTGTGCCGTGTCATAGTGCTCATTTCAATGACAGAATCGAGGATGTCCTGAGTAAGGAAACCAACAATATGGCTCGGTACGATTTCTTGAAGAGCTTCGCTCGACATTTCGGCCACGCGCAGTACTACCCGCACATCGCCCCTTGGTTGGTTGAGTATCAAAGACAGATAACTCTCACCCTCGCGAAACCCACCACCGAAGAATACCAGTTCTTAGTTGAGATTGCTATGAACAGCGGAGGGCTGGGAGCTTTGAAGGAGATGTGAGTAAGCCCTGTTGAGTGGTTGGTGTTGAAATCTCAAGACTTACGCACTCACAGCATCCTGCCCCAAGTATTGGCCAAAGCCGATACTTCATTCGTTCTGGAGTGGGCAGCGCACATCCGCCATCAGCGGGGAAATCTGGCCCAAGCTGATTCGGAACTTCGAATCGTCAAACAAATTGTTGTCGAGTTACTCTCCTCGTCAATTCTCAAGACCGACTTCTTCGCCCCTGTACCGGCCAAAGTGCCCTATCCCGGCTACCAAGGACGCCAACCTGACCCTGTAGTTGGCCCTCAGGTGGCCCTCACCTTCATCAAGGCCTGCCTTGCTACGGACAACTCCGGTTTGATTGGAGCTATTGTCAAGAAACTGACGAGCAGGCCGACGGGCGCCAAGTCAGAACGACTACAGCAGCTGGCGTCAAGCCTTCTCCTCCCGTTGATTGGACAATTAAATTGCGCACCTCTTCAACAAGAAGTCGCGTTCATTCCCGACCTGTCGAATTTGTGTCAAACGTCGATCGCTTGGTTCCTCCTAGATCGCAAGGCTTCGTTGAGCAAGCAAGAATTCACCTTGATCCTGACAACTGTGATTCTTGGCGGTGATCTCACCAGTTTCCCGGGGCTGTAAGTTAGGTTGCCGTGACACTTGCTGAGACTCTCTGATTGGATATCGTGCAGTGTCATACCAAAGCTGAGGTCTTTGCCGTGCGACGGACAAGCTCTCAAGGAATTTGCTCTTGAAGTCCAAACTCGGCGAGATCAGCTCTGCTTGCCGGGTGGCTCAAAGGACTCAATAGCGTCCATCGTTACCGAGTTGGTCACCCTCGTCATCAAAAAACAACGGACGACATCAAGTCACGATATCATCGACTTGCTACAGCTGTGTCTCGTCACCGGGAATGCACCTCTATACTCGACGATCATTCAGCGCGCCATAGACACCTCACTTCTCGCCGCTCGCTATGTCAAAGATGTTTTGGTCCCGCTACTACCGGCATTACGAGGTTTTCTCAACAAGAATGGCCTCTCCCCAACCCAAGAACCATTTGCTTCAGCCTTCAAACGTACGATGTTCGCGTGGTTGAAGCACTACCTCGGTCGAAAGCCAGACGACAAAGGTGTTTCTCAAGCAATCGAGAATGTGAAGAAACTCCCCTGTTCTTGTGATCCATGCAAACGGGTCGTCAAGTTTCTGACTTCGCACCCCGATCGCATATTGAACTTGGAAAGAATCGGTTGTCCCAAACGAAAACACGTCGAGACTTACCTGTCTGGGTATTGTCATCTCGTCGCAACTTGGGATATGATTCGCACATCGCCCCAAGGGTTGACGGTGGGTCGTCTGGTCTGTCGCCTTCTGGTTACCACTGACGATAGAGTGCAGGTTACGAAGACGGACTTCATCTTCAAACCTGCCAAATGGCGCGCGGATCGACACCAAGCTCAAGGAATCCTGAAATCCATCAGCGCAGACGATGGAGAACTACGGCTCATATTTGGGCTAGAATACGTGGAACTCATCCAGCGATTGAATGGCCAGCCGACTGATACGCCATTAGCCGCCCGTAGCAATGCATCGGGGGCCCCAAGTTCGTCGAAAGTGACTATGACGCAACCAGTTGCCTCCAGTAGCCATCCGACACTCCATCATTCTCGTCCTCACGCCAGCTTGCCCATGCCATTGTCAACGGGGTTGATCGGCAACATTCCTGCTGGCACGAGCTCATCGATGAATCAGCCAACCACTGCAGCCCATCCTCCCCGTCCACGCACCAGCCTACCAAGTCAGCTGTCCAATTCAGCCTCGACGTCAGCCGGTACTCTCCCACCATCGACTTCGGTGCGAACACCTAAGAAAAGAAAAGAATTTCATCCCGACGATATCATTGACCTCTGCTCACCCTGAATTGTATGTCACGCTTGGGTCCATTACTCGAAAGCACAATCAAAAGTATTGTAAAATCGAATTACTTTCTTTGCTGCACGAAAATCCAACTCCTTTTCCCGGCCAACGCGTACAGTCACAAGTGACGCGCCAGCACCCATCTGTGTGACACCGCCCGTTCCTTTCGGTTTTCAGGTCGCCGTCTTGAAATTTAATATTACCTGCACCGCTTGGTTTGATACTGCACCTTCAGCTTCAAGTTCATGGACGATCTCCGCGCACACTCCCTTCCAAAGGGTCTTGAATCTTTCATACATGCACCTACCATGGAAACTATGTTGTCCGCATCAGCATCCCAATTGGGCACCCCAACATTTGCACCATCTCCTGAGTGCACATCCGCAGAACCTCATGATGTTGAAGTCGCGACGGCGGGCGAATCGATGACATCTGGACCTGTGGATTTACCGAATGTTTCGCTCCACCATTCCCTAGCACTGTCAGTGGACCGTCAGGCCCCCGTGAACCCAGCGGAACCCGATGTGCCAGAGTGTCCGCATCGCTCTGCCGTATTCCTCTCCGACGAAGGTCAAGAAAAAACTACACTGGAAAGAGTTGCCTTCAGCCAAGGCCGTCGTTTAGTTGCCATTCAGCCTGACGACGAGGATTCGCAGTTCGTTCTTCAACATGAAGCCGACTCGGAGGCTGCGGATCGAACCACAACATCTCTACCTGCCCATGGTCCCGAGCTGGAGGTTGGAATGGTGGACAAAGCTGACCATGAGAACGTGGACGCAGATGAGACGAGGGAGCTCGATGGGTCGTCCATGAAAGGTCAACTGGATACCAATTTCTCAGGTATCGCGAACCTCGGTCAATGTCCATCGGTACCAGAAGCTTGTGAGGAAGAGGCGAAGGTCCTCATGGCTGAAGAACCACCGGAAACCACGGGTGAGGCTCCTTGTCTTCCCGCTGACGATCTTACTCTGGAGGATACGACAGTTACCGATCCCGTCGATGGCAGTGATATACAATGCAGTGATGAGATTGCCCATGAAGAAGAGTCAGACGAAGTCGAAGATGATGGTTCTTCTGCCAGTGACGAAGACATGGAAATTGTGGATCCTTCTGAGAATATCAGGGTCCGTATCGTTATGTCTTCGGAGAGTGGCACCTTTTGCTCAGATAGCTTCTCCACAGGGTGATCTTGAAAAAGCCTTGGAAGGGTCTTTAGGCTTCAAGGGGGCATATTCTTTTGACAGAGTCTACGAAGAAGCGCCCAACCCTTATTTACGCCTCGCTGATCTGGGCAACATTGGCCTTCCGCTCAGCGAACGAGAGGCCCAGGTGATTAAGACGCGGTGCTTCCAGGCTCCATTTGGCAAAGGCGAACGCACCGTAGTCGATACGTCTGTTCGCGATACTTGGGAAATGAATGCCACTCAGGTTTATCGTTTTCGATATGTCGAGTTTCATCCCTCACTCATTTACCGCCGCCATATAGGTGTCCTTTGATAATCCCGAATGGACCACATTCATTAACGGTGTTGTACAGGATGTGTGTTCCACCCTCGGAGTCAACTTCGCTGTTAGTCGACCTCGATGTGAACTGTACAAGCTCCTCCTCTACGAAACCGGCTCTCAGTACGTTTTATTTGTCCTTGTCGTCACTCGGGATAACTCTGATATTTCTTTCGTAGTTTTCTGGCACATAAAGAGTGAGTATCTTGCGAATCTTGGATTCGCTGAACTAACATCTCCGAAAGTACTGAGAAGGCCAATGGAATGTTCGCGACCATAATCATCGTCCTTCCTTCCCGCTTTTTAGGGGGAGCCGCACATCTTTCCCATGGAGGTCTATCGAGAGTTGTCGACTGTAGCTCCAATAGTATGTTCCAAACGACCGTGCTGTCGTGGTACACCGATGTTACACACGAGATCAAACCTATCACAAGCGGATATCGCCTCGCTCTCTCCTACAATCTGATCCATACTACCAATGCCTTGCGACCGGTTCTACCATCGACCCACGATTCCATCGAGAGACTGCGCCATATTCTCCGCTCGTGGAAGAAAGCCGCCAAGGCTAGAAGTGACAAATGCCCGGCGAAGCTGATGTGTCTTCTTGAGCATGAGTACTCCCAAGTTGACCTGGGGGGAAGCGCGCTCAAAGGCATCGATGCACATAAGATGGGTCTCCTCGATTTGTTGGCTAAGGAGCTTGGGTTCTGCTTAGGACTGGCAAGTGTTGAGTGTCATTTGACAGGCTATGCCCAGGACAACGGGGGGTATGATTCTGAAGGTGATGATGAGGTCTCCATGGCAGAGGTAAGTATCTATTCCATACGATTTTGTCAGTGCCGCCGCTCACTCGGTCTAGGTGCAAGAGCGAGAGATGTCAATCACTTGCCTCACCGACCTGGATGGGAACCTCCTTCGAGATGATGTCGATTATGATGCTGAAGAGGAAATGATACCGGCTGACCTTGAGGAGACCGTTGAAAGCGGCGGTCATGACGAACAAGAGTACGAGGGGTATATGGGTAATGTGAGGTCACACATGCTTTTCCTTCTACACTTGCCTGACAAAGATCATCTTAGGGTGCTGGATCTCTGGAACGCTGTATGCCTGCCTCCTCTCCTCACCGTCATTTCTCATCTCATGTCACTCAGGGTACCGACGGACTGTCCTTGTCATCTGGCCGAATATCAACGACTTTGAGATCCTGTATAGTGGTGGTAATTTCCCTCTTGCGTTGAAGCAGCTTCGTAACAACATTTCAACTGCACCGACGCGGACAGATCTACAACTCTTCGAATATCTCTTTCGCGCGACTGAAAAGGGCAACCATCCCAAGGCAGACGTGCTAAGAGAGCTGTGTTGTGCTGCGTACGAATGGCGGAGGGTGGATCTATGGGTTAGAGCAGTCCAAGGGTGCTCTGGTGACAAAAGCTTCTCATTGCTTACGGTGGGTGAGATATTCAGAGCAACCGAAATCTTTGGTTTTGAAGCCGTAAGACCAGTGTAGGTTTTCTATCCATCCCCAAGTCGCACACATAACTAATCTGGAGGTGATAGAATTGAAGAAACATTGAAGAATGATAGTAGCAATACTGCACGGTACGGATTTTTGAACGAGTTTCATCACTGGTGCAGCAATCAGCCGTCGAACGGATACCATCTTGCATGGTTGGAAGCTCAGCATGACTCGGTCACTCGATCGCTTGCGGCGCCGACAGCTGATGAAATGCAATTGCTCCTCGACGTTGCGAAGAAATACGGAGGACTACTGTCCTTAAAAGATACGTAAGTTAAAATTCCCCGTGCTCGTGCCCCACATACTCATGTTCCCAAGGATATTGCCCCAAGTCCAAGCCAAGGCTTCCCCCGGCTTCTTACTCCGCTGGTCTGCCTACATTCACAATGCGCGAGCCGCCATTGTAGGGAATCACTCCGACAACGAGATTCTTCACCAGATTGTGATGGATTTGATCTCGCCATCGATATCGAAAGCAGACTTTCTCGCCCCTGTTCAAGTAAAAGCACCGCCCCAACAATACGGTTTCCCATTTTACGGGCGCCAACCGGTACCATCTCCCAACCCCGATATTGCTCACAGCTACATCCGTGTTTGCTTGTCGACCGACAACGCACCCCTGGTTTCTAGGGTGATACAGAAATTGACCGACGGGCCTGCTGATTTTACGTTGGAGGACAAGGCGAAGCGTGCATCATCTGTACTGCTTCCGTTGATTGATCTTCTCGCAAAGGAACCCGATCTGACCCAAATCAAATCTATCGCGGACATGGGAGTTCTCTGCCAAACATCCATCAATTGGTTTCTTCTCGACCGCAAAATTGCACCGAGCAAACAGGACCTGTCGTCTATGCTGACGGCTATTATTCTGGGAGGTGATCCGACACTCTTCGCATCTGTGTAAGTTTCATATTCGCGTTTGTGTTCTATCTTTATCTGAAATTGTCTTGTAGGGTTGTGCCGAAACTCAAAGCGCTACCATGCAGCGAGCAGATCCTTGGAGAGTTCGTCCAGGAGCTCCAGGCTCGAAGAGATGAGATCAATTTACCCTTGGATGGAAGCGTCTCCATCCCTGCCATCATCACCGACATGGTTTCAGTTATCATCTCACGAAGTCGAATCAGCTCCAGCCAGTCTGTGATCGATCTGCTTCAGCTGTGTTTTACGACAGGCAACGCGCCGTTGTACTCGGTGGTCTTACAGATGGCTTTTGATCCCTCCGCCTTCACCCAGCAACATATAACTCAAGTTTTGGTTCCACTCCCTCCTGCATTGCGGGCGTTCATCTCGAAGAGCGGCCTCTCCCCGACTCAAGAACCGTTTGCTTCGGCATTCAGAAGAATTATGTTTGCATGGCTAAAACAGTTTCTGGGGCTCAAGCCAGATGAACAGGGCGCCGCGAAAACCCTTGAAGGGATCAAGAAACTTCCATGTAGCTGTGATCCATGTCAGCGAGTTGTCAAATTCTTGACTTTGCAGCCGGATCGTACCTTGCGTCTGGAACGGATTGGGGCTCCAAAACGGAAGCACGTTGAGACTCATCTGTCTCGATATTGTCGCTTGGCGGCGACCTGGGACACGATTCGCTCCACGCCTCAAGGCTTGACGGTACGCTCCCATACGTTACGTCGGGAGGAAGACCGAGATGCTGACCTTCACGTGTGAGTAGGTCACGAAGACTGATCTAATATTCAAACCGGTCAGCTGGCGAGCGAGCCGACAGCAGGCTCAAGGAATTCTGAAGACGATAAGCGAAGATGACAGAGAACTCCGTTTGATTTTTGGGCTGGAATACACGGAACTCGTGCAAAGGCTGTCCGGGCAGCCCCTTACGCCGCATCCTTTGACCTCATCGTCACTGGAAGGACCCCTGGGCCGTACATTTGTTCGCACGAGTGCTTCAGCTTCGAATGTGGTTTCTCAAAATGCTTCAAGTAGCCGCTTGGTACAGACCCGCCCCACTCGAGATCCCCCAGCTGCATCGACTTCAGCCTCTACAGCTGCCACACAGTCCCCAGTCCTTCCTGCTTCTCTATCGAGCACAACGCAGACTCCGAAGAAGAGGAAAGACTTTCACCCTGACAGCATCATCGATCTTTGCACTCCGTGATTACGAATTGATAGCTTGCCCTGCTTGTCCAACGCAGGCTCGATTTATCTGCCCATTCGTCCGCGGAGCAAACTATCGACTTTCAGAAGTTCATACAGTAGATAGAGCCTTTTGATAATCATTGTCGCTAGCCGCTGGAGTATTATTTTCGCTGATACAAAGTTATCCGTACCTAACGGGGTGTCTCCCCTGAATAGTTCTATTCCCGATTGCACTCATGAGCATCAATCTGGAAAGTGACTCATCCCATAGCCTGTTCGTCTCTTATTGCTGGTGAACTCGCCAGGGGTGGACTAAATCGTGGATCTTCCTACTTACTGTAATGAGGCCAAGCCGCTGCCAAATCAGACGGGCACGTCGCCTCTACATGTCCATTGTCCGGGTCTCCGCTGTGCTAAACTGTTCGTCGAACCTCTGGAAACATTGGGCTGTAGGTTCTCTGAAACTTGTCAACAGAACTGCTGAGCGTCGGTAAAGTCTCGTTGACGATTCCCCTCTCATTCCACCAGGAACTTCGCTTCAATTTCGCCTCTGAGCTTCAAGTGCCTCGCAGCCACCTCATGATTTTTATGGCCGTGCCCAATAGCCTCTTAATCGACATCGTGTCCATGGGATCTATTAACCCGAATTATCTGTTACACATAGTTCTGCCGTTTTTGTGATCCCAACCAGCAACCTCATGCCAATCGATGCTCGATGATGTTGGTACTCGTGTCCTATAAGGACAACCATCTCCGTCTCCCAGGCTCTATCTTGCAGGTAGATCCAACTCCAGAATATGGTAAGCATCTCAACTTTGGACTCGCTATCGTATAGTTACCAACGTTTACCGTGACTTTCACTAGAAGACACTGTTAAGACCTACGAACGCAACGGACGCTGGTGGCTCCGATAACACCAAGGAGACGTTGTCGATTCCGCCATCTTTCAATCAACGTCCTCCGGATTCAAGCCTTAAGGAAGGTCCAAATGCCAATGCACACCTTTCACGGCCAACCGTCCGTCTCGAGAAGCCTCTGGCCAGGTCCCATTCAGAAGTCGATTTCGTCAGGGATTGGGAACGCGTCGCCTTTCTTCGGCCCAGGTAGGTCCCGTCTCTCGTTAGTCTGCAAGTGGGCTAATACGGCGAGTGTAGACCCCAGCCTCCCGTCATCGCAGACAACGTTCGGACCTTCCTAGACCGGCTCGCTATTGCTCGCTCCCGGACTCTACCTAACCTTGGAAGGGAAGGATTTCAATGCACAACATTTCCTTTGTCTTCACCCCCTCTTTGGCCCTTGTTTTGGGACTGGTGTATCCATCCCCACCAACACTTCGCAATCCTGAAGGAAATGTACTGGTGCAAGGAGCCCACCACTCCCGGCCATGAGTACATCCTGCTTCGATTTGAGTATGACGATCAGCGCCCCTCCTCTTCTCGAGAAACACTCTGGCTTCGTCTCGAACGGGATGCTACTTCGTGGCTCCGCATCTTCGGTGGGATAAAGAACGGGGGCAACTGCAACGACACGCTGAAGATACATACGAGATGGCTGAGCTTGATGGAGCCCAAAGATAGGTTGATGGCATCGCTGGAACTCAAGGATGGGGTGAGGCATTGTTTTTTGATGTGTTGTCTTTCGCTCATCATCGTACCCTAGCGTAATCTTATCACACCCCTTCACCTAGCTCTGCTGCAGCAGTCAGTAAACAGAGAAGCCAGCTATTACGACCTCACCACTCAAAACTGCTGGTGGTATGCAGGTTGCGTGTGGGAGGCGGTGGCGTTTTGGTGGCAGCAATCAGGCGCTTCCACCTACTTTGAGGTGAATGCCAGCACTCCCGACCCAAGTTTTGTTGACTACGTGATTCATATACCCGGAGCCGCGCACAGCCCTCTTGACTGGGAGCCCATTACATTCGCCAAAAACCTATTGCGTGCTCACCTCACGGTATCCCGCCGTAGTTTACCTGGTAGGGATTGGACCTTAACTCCTGTTGAACAAGCATTGGCGCGCATTCGCCAGTATTTCTCCGGCCAAATCCATACGGATGCGCTGTCGTTGATCAAGTACGAGAAAGGATCTGACACCGGATATGATTTGGTTGAAGCGGTTGCTCAGGTGGAAGTGGAGGTGGGATCTGAGGAAGGGTCCGAGGTAGCGACATGCGACGCGGTGACTGCCCTTGATTGGTTTGATGACGACGATGGGGTGGTATCTGAGGCGTGGTCGGTGGCAGCCTCTGAGGCGGAGTCTGTCCCGGCTTTGGTTATCCATGGCAACGAGGCGGGATCCGAGTTGGGTTCAATTCAGGAGGGATTTGGTCTGTTCTCGCGTGCCGATGACGAGGAACTTGGGTCTGCCCAGTACGAGGAGCCTCGGTATACCGATGAGGCGACATCTCGACTGATATCTCGAATGCACCGTGACAATGTTTGGGACGTTATCAAGAGCATGAAACTGGATAATGAATCTGAGGCTCATCGCGTAGGATCGCAGTAATATTTCTCACCACACATTCACTCACGTGCTTCATAGATCTTTCGGGATACTCGTTACCAGGCGCCGAAAGTCGCAATTTCCAGGGGAGTTAACATGGTGGGTACGCGCATCATATCAAATGTTGTTCTATCAATTGTGTTGTTTATTAGGATGAGGAAACTATCCCAGGTATCGTTCGCCCTGAAGGCACTGGGGTTGAATATTCCTTCGAACGTGCCATGGCGAATGGTTTCAGATATGGTACAGCACTTTTAGTCCATCGTTCTGATCAGGCACTAAACCACTAACAGACCGGTCATCCGAGTGGTCCAACCTTGGCCAAGGTGCCCCAGAAGTAGGACCCATCCCACATGCACCTGCTCGCCCAACATCAATCCCCGTACCCATGGATTCGTTATCAAATTATGCTCCAATCGCAGGTGTGAAAGGCGAGTGGAATTTGCACCTTCGAGTGGCTCCACCTGATTGACCCTCAGCTTTGCGTGAGGCTGTCGCGCGGCTGTACAACGTGACATACCGGAAAGGTATGCAGAGCCAGTACTCCTTTGAGAATGTCTATGTTGTCCCTGGAGGACGTGTTGGACTTTCTCGTGTTGCTTCTGTCATTGGTGATGTCTCCTGCGTCAGTGCCTCTCCCATCTCCAAAATATTAACTGTGCTTCTACATGAACTGACAAAACTTCAGGCGCGCCAAGTCCCCGACTGCGATGCTTACGACCAAGTCCTGAATGCGTTCACGTGTCGACAAGACCCCACCGTGTTCGCATCTCCCATCTCCTCCATATCGCACATCCCTCATCCCATCTATTCTGTAGCCTAAAACCCGAGTGGAAATACCGCCTTGACATCGAACAGCTCAAAGTGCGTCATGAAAACTCATTGTCAAAATGGATCTCATGTCGCGCTGCCTATAGGAAGAGCTACAGTCTCGCAGTGACAAAGTCATTATCGCCTCCAACCCTCGCAACCCAACGGGCCAAGTGATACAGTAAGGACTGTAGCATAGTCTCTACCAACAAGCTAACTGACCACTACAATTCTCTAGAGGAGAGGAACTTAAGGAACTCGTGGATCTCAGTCGGGAGTGTTCAACCACACTCATCCTAGATGAGGTCCATGGCATCATCATTCCACCTTTGACATTCGTTAACCGACCTTTGCTTGTTTAGATTTATTCCTGGTATATCTATCCGGACGACGAGAGCGAATTCGGCAGGTCGATCTCGTCTGCCGAGTTCATCCAAGATGTTGATGAGGTCAGGCTTCGCGACGACATTCCATTGATATTTATATAAACATATCTTCTAGGATCCAATCATTATCATCGACGGCTTGACCAAGGTAGGGTCACAGGTTATGATTGATCTTGAATGCCCACTTCTCTGACTGTTGTAGAACTGGCGACTACCTGGATGGCGTGTATGTTGGGTTGTCGGGCCGAAGAACCTGATTACTGCCCTATCTCAATCAGGTATATACTTATTATCTTCATTGAATGCGTGCATGGGAGCCTGATATTTGCACGGCAGGGTCAAATTTGGATGGTGGCACCAACCACCCGTCAGTTTTATCACAAATGAGTGCATCACCGATCTCATAATCGTTTTCAGTTTCCAGCTCGCGGCCATACCACTACTAGACCCCGAACATGTTGCGTACGAGAAGGTATCGTAGAACTTGCCTTGCGCCAAAGTACTTCGCGTGTCTGAATGGGTTGTTTATTCAGGTGGCTCTTCAAAAGCATTTCAAGGAGAAGCGCGACCATACCTTGCGGCGTCTCAGGGATCTTGGTCTTGAAGTCGCCATTCCTCCTTCGAGTACATTTTATATCTGGTTGGATTTGTCGAAACTTCCTCCTCCGCTGAACAACGGTTTGGTAAGTATCTTCGCATTGATCTACCGGATTGACCTTCCTATCTCACTTGGGCCCCTACAGACATTCTTCGAGGAATTGTTGAAGGAAAAGACGATTGTCGTTCCTGGCATATTCTTTGACGCCGACCCTTCCCACCATCGTAACTTGTTCGATTCGCCGTGCCACAACTTTGTACGCATTTCGTTTGGTGTTCCTATGGAGGAACTTGACAAGGGTTTGTCTTTCCGAACATTGTTGCTACATACTTGGTTTAACTGAGTCTCGGCGATGGCTAGGTTTGGATGCTATAGGCCGGATCCTGACGAAAGCGGTGGAGGAGGGTATGGGGGCGTTTGGTCATAGTTATAGGAAGCCGATGGGTGGATTGACTAATGCTGAGGTTTGGTGGGATATGCAGAGGTAACTCCATTGTTAAGCAAATGTAGCCGTTCATTCGGACATGAGCTACACTTGACTCTTCAAGGAGTCACCCGAGTCCATTGTTTTTCAACTTCGGATATACTGGTCTATCTATGGCTGAGGACACGACGTCCGAAAGTACAATTGGAGGCACCATCCAACTTTCGGATCCGAGGTCGTAGGCCTAACTACGGCGATCTAAATGGATGGATAAATGGCTCGAGTTGCAGCCAGAAGATGTCCAAGTTATGGGTTTGAGCATTGGAGAATAAAGAGAGCGTATTTAATGAACTTGATCGCTGCTGGGAGCAGTTATTATCAAAAGACGGGAGCTTGCTCACCAGTTCGATTCCGAATGAAGTCGAGGCGAGAATATCGGCGAGAATGAGAGACGGTTCAGTTCGTCATCCCTTCCTCACTCGAGGCGAGTCTTGTCCGATATTGATCCCGACTTTCCACCACGACGGGCACGGTTAAGGTGGAGGAAGAGTTGTACGAAAGGTCGGACAGCGTGGAACAGGTGTAAATTCCCTGCGGGATACGGAGACCGCTGTGAGCCAGCCAAATTGAGGGTGGAACAGGCACGATGGGACTATTCCAGTTGGAAAGATCCAAGAAATGCCTTCGCTGATGACAGTCGCAGCTTGGAAGACGGCTTTTAATTTACATCGGTCGACATTCTCTTTGTGCACAAATGACACGATGTTAACCTCATTGTGCGAGCATACGTGATTCGAGGCACACAAATAATGGAGGCGATGAACGTTGATCTGATCAAGTTCATTGGCCTTGGCCGTGTTTGGCTTGGGTGCTTGGCGGAGTGTGCAAGGCTGCTCAGTACGGGCAGCTTGGGCAAAGAAAGAGTGTATTATTATAATGTTGAATAATGAGTAGATATATGCGCTTCAATCAAGTGGTCGAAGAGGAAGCTAGGAGGAAGCCAGAAAAAGAAGCGAATCGGAAGGAGCGTCGGGGGCTGGCTGTGGCTCGGGTCGGAAAAGTCAAGGCTGTCCTGGATCGAGACAACAGCCGGTCAATATGAACATCGACACGTTCAGGGCTAGCCAAGCTTTTCCTTTTTTCTGTTGAGAACGACATTCCCCTCCTTCCTCCTCCTCCCTTTGTGACCTGGGGTCATCAAAAAGTCGTTGCGCAAACCCAAATAAATCGTTGGCGGCAACCGCAGCTCAACGTTGCTCAAGGTTCCTTCAAAGTTGACTTTGCGAAATTTGATTTGGTTTGTTCTGAATTCATTCGCTTGTCTCGGAATGGTACTGACTTTGAACAACACACAGCCATCCCTCGACCAGGTTGCCCCCCCACCGCCCCCTCTCCCTCTCCCCTACCCCCGCTATCTAACGAAGACAGAAGCCCATTCATCGGGCCCTAATCACGACCAATCACCTCTAAAATGGCTCAGTGCGTCCCGACAGCAACCGCAACCCTTTTCGACACCATAGTCACAAACTCCATCTCGACCTCCTTTTCAAACTCTGTATCATCTCAACCGGGATCTGTGTCTACTATTTTGTCGACTTCATGTCTCGCAACTACGAATACTACCTGTTTGCGAAGTACTGTGTTCACTAGCTTGCAAACCATTCCGGGTAAGCCCTGCCACTTGCTGCATGATGTTGGGCTGTGATTTATTGATATTGGTGCAGGCGTTGTGACAACAATTCAAGTCCCTTTCCCAATAACAGTCCCAATAACACAAACAAATCCCACAGCAACCCTATTTGCCCCCTGTGCCTCCACTCCTAATCCACCTAACTCCCCCACCACACCAACAACGACAACGACCCCAACCCCAACACCCACACCCACGCCTACACCTACACCTACAGTCGAGTCAATCACATCCTTCTCAACCCCCACCTCCACTTTTCTTTCAAGCTCGTCGTTTACGAACTCGGATGGAAGCGTCGTCGTTTCAGTGCAGACGATTACAAGTACAGGGTCGCCGTCGGCTGTTGTTGTACCTACTACCATCGCGTCGTCGGGTGGTGGAGGTGGGAGTACCTCTACGGTACACAAGACTAGTATTGCACCTATCGTAGGAGGTGTAGTTGGTGGTGTCGTCGTTCTCGCCGCCATCATTGGAATCGGTTACAAGTTAATGTACGTCTTTCATCCAGCTCTCGCATTCCACCCATAATATTGAGTCTAACGCAATTTTGTGGCATTGTTAGGAAACGCCATAGTTACTGGAACGACATTTTCGACCATGGCGACGATGTTGTCGGAGACGACCTAACTGCCCCCCACGCCGTCAAACCAGCAAAATCGGGTCGATTCGACCTTGATTCTGAGCCTAAACCGTATCATTATGGACTTGTAGGACAAGGTGGCCCTCCGCCCCCACCTGGAGTAGGAGGGAATGCGACAGCGAATATCGCGCCTGATGGTTCTCAAGCTGGGCAGGCTGGCAATGTCGGTGGACAAGGAGGACAAGGAGGGAATATGCAGAGTGGGTATGGAGGGGATGGGAGTCAGGCTGGACAAGGGTTTAATGGACAGGGTGGACAGGGATTTAACGCTCAGGGTGGACAAGGATTCAATGCCAACTCTGGTTATCAACCTGACGTCTCGCAAGTCGGTCAACAATTTAATCCTGGCCAGACTGGCTTCCAAGGGCCGAGTGCTGGGCAAGGATTTAACGCTCCTGGCGCTGGACAAGGGTTTAACGCTCCGGGTGCGGGACAAGGGTTTAATGCTGGATCTTCGTATGGGTTCGATGCTGGTTCCGGTGCTGGGTTCGCTCCTGGTGCTCCTGGTGCTTCTGGTGCCGGTGCTGGAGTTGGGTTCCCTGGATTCACGTCCCCTGCGTTCATTGGACCTGCCGTTTTGGGTGCTACGGGCGTCGCGGCTGGTTTAGGTGCTGGGTTTGCTGCTGTTCGCGATGATCATAGTAGGCCCAGTACAAGTAACTCGACATATCCTTTGATGAGCGGTGGAGGAGGGTCGACTTCACCACCACCTGGGGCTGCACAGCCGTATTATAGTCAACCGTATCGACCTGATGCAGTTGTTAGGCAACAAAGGATGAGTGGGGCGCTATCTGATGATGGGATGGGAGGTAGGACTAGTGTTATGAGTTGGGGAAGTACGGGTGGTGCTGGTGGAGCGGATGTTTATGGTGGTGCTACGTTTTCGGACGGGGGACACTCGCAGGGTTCTGGTGGAGGGAATTCGGGGATGGCAGCTGGGTATGGATCGCCTCCTCTTGGTGCCTTTGGTGCTGTTAGGACTGAGGGGAGTGGGAGTTCGAGTGGGGGAGTGGATAGAGCGCCTTTGCAGGTTGTTAATCCTGGAGGTGGGGGTGGGTATGGGCAAGGGATGAGTAGGAAACAGCAGATGATGAGGGATAGTGCTGTTACTGCTAGGAGGGATGAGGCGGTTGTTGTGCATAGGGATGGGGGGAGGGTGGACGGTGGAGCGGTTTCGACGCCTGGGGTTGTTGCTGAGGGGAGTGGGAGTGCGGGGGCGGGGGCGGGGGCTAGTGGGAGTGGGAGTGGGAGTGGGGCGGCTGGGGCTTCGCATGAGTTACCGCCGCCTGCGTATACAGAGTAAAGAGGATGGTTTGAGGTTCGGATATCTATTTTATGTGACGGACCTTTTGTTGTGACGTCGGAATTGATATTTTACTTCTTTCATTGTTTGTGCGCTCTTTTGGTGGTTTGGACGGACCTTTTGTTATCTTATTATTTTCACCTTTTTTTAACCCTCATTTGAATTTACTCTGCATCCCCTCCTTTCATCACTTTTCCAAAGACTGGTATAATCTTTATGGTCTTTTTGTTGCTGGGAGTATCTCAATGGATATCGCTGGTTTATTATGTTTTGTTTTGGCTAGGTGGATGGAGAATAATCGTGGAGACGCTTGTGGCGGGAGTTAGGATTGTTTCGTGGTTGACCGAATTTGCCGATGGGCTTGACGAAACAAATCGCCCGAAGAGGAAGGATGAGATTGGGGGATGGTAGCTAGCGCAAGGCTGTCTCATCCCCACCACCGTCGTCCACTATGCGAGCTGTAATCCAACGCGTTAGCTCAGCATCGGTAACTGGTACATGCCCATTCTCTCACTTCCGCGCTCAGAATTGCATACGACATCTGATCATGCACTGGCAGTTGATAACCAAGTCGTCTCCTCAATATCCCGCGGCTTGATGGTCCTAGTCGGGATCGGAACAGGTCTTCCTTTCCGCGTTGTTGTGCGTTTGAGAAGAGGTCTGATTTGATATCGTTTTAGGATAGATGATACCCTCAATGATGTTGAGGTTTTGTCGAAAAAGATGTGCGTTATCCTTCCTCTTCATCATCTCTGCATCGTTTGAAGTGGATCATCTATGGACGGTGGAACAGCCTTTCCCTACGCGTCTTCGATGCTGGAGGGTCGATGTGGAAAGCTAGCGTGAAAGATATCGATGGAGACCTCTTGTGTGTCTCGCAATTTACGCTACTGGCGAATACTACCAAGGGAAACAAACCGGATTTTCATCGTGGGATGGTGATTCTAGTCTCGCTGTAGTTTTTTTTGCTTGTTGTGAGAAGCTGACGTGGTGTCGATATGTAGTCAACTGACCCAGGGAGGGAGATGTACGCCAATTTCTTAGAAAAGCTGAGACAATCTTACAAGCCTGATAAGATCAAAGGTAGGCAGAATCACCTCGAGTTAACGTTTGTAAATACTCATTATTTGTACGGTCAGATGGTGTATTTGGCGCCATGATGAGCGTCAGCCTAACCAACGAGGTCTGTCGCATCGATGCTTATTACCCTATCCCGACATTCACTCACCTACATCTACGCGCAGGGCCCGGTGACCTTCACCCTCGACTCTAGGAAGTTCGAATACGTCGACCAATCACCGGGAGGGAGCGGCAGCGGGACGAATACACCCAAGGGCAAGAATAAGAACAATCTGAAATCGGGCACGAGTACACCAAAGGTAGTGGCTGAAGGTGGTAAACAGGAGTCTGTGGTTGCAGTGGAGGAGGGGGATGGTTTGCTTGGATAGCTGTCTGAGGATCTGGATTGTTCTCTCGTGCGGGGCCGCGGGTCCACTGTTGACGTGGTGTTCTCAAGGAGATCTTGTCGGACTTCCCTGCTGGATTGCAGCGGCCTGGTGGTCATATCTTCTTTGAATCCTGGGTACGCCGAAATGGTGGTTATCTTTACACTTGGCTTGTTATCCATCGTTGTGCTGTTCTGTGCTGAGACTCAAAGCCTGACATATGCATGGATCGAACTGTCGATAATGATGGCTACGGTCTTCGCATATGTCAGTCTCTCAATCGGACTTCAGTGAATCGTCAAGTTGGTCAGTTGATGTTGCAGGTAGGGTTTCACCAATTTGTCTCTTCGTAGACGACACAACGCACTTCGTCCGCCGTGGACCCTGTCGTGTCGTGAATTTTCTTTCCACAGCGATCAACGACGTCTCAGACACCCACGGCAAAGATCGACAGCCATCGATTGATTTCTACGCGGACAGGCCTGGTGAAATTTTGCGTCTGGTTTGGTGGGTGCTCAGGCGATGAATTCTGGAATTCTGTGCCTAATCGTCCCTTTCTACTCTTGAAGGTTTCTATCACCCGATTTATGAAGGCCGCACTTTCAATCTCCCATATATTTCCCCCGCATATGACCACGGTTCCCTCGAGTATCGACGAATCTTTGCCAGAGACGAGGGACGCAAACTCCTTGCCCCTCCTTGTCAGGCATCGACCCGTACACGGCTCATCCTCGAGGTGTGCTGGTTCACATCCCGTGTCTCGTCGCCCCGGAATAAGTAGACTTCATCCGTAGATTCCAGGTCCCCTCGGCCGAACCAACCCACCTCCGATTCTAACACCTTCTCGGCCGGACTTCCATCAACCTTCTTGAAAACGAGATTCTCAACACCCATCTTCGTCTCATCGAACTCGCAATCCAAATGTACCATCCATCGAATCTCCAAACAAGGCCCGAATAACCCCACCAACGCTTGATTTTCCTCGCTTTTTATCCACTCCCAATGTGCGGCTTCGTCTTCCCATCCCGTCATGAGATATATCAAGG
This sequence comes from Jaapia argillacea MUCL 33604, assembly GCA_000697665.1. Taxonomy (NCBI): domain Eukaryota; kingdom Fungi; phylum Basidiomycota; class Agaricomycetes; order Jaapiales; family Jaapiaceae; genus Jaapia; species Jaapia argillacea. The sequence continues at coordinate 1,658,449 of KL197713.1, forward strand.
CTGGGCTATCGTTACCAGGCTCTGACGGTTTACTTTGTAAGAAGAGAAGCGGGTAGGTGGACCACGTTGATTGACGTTCGGAGAGCATTCGGAAGAGGGAGAGAATGTCGGGAGAATGGAAGGTGTGTTTCGGATCTGTGAATTGAAGACATGCAAACTCTGTGATCGTCATTCTGTTTCGAGGTCTCGTTGCTATGGAGTTGATGGGGTGAAAGGTATGACGCGTGGTTCTGAACTCATTTTATCACAAACGACGCGTAAGCCCAGAGTTCAGGGATGACGCGTCCAAGGGGGCAGTTCTAGCACATCGCAATGATTAAATGAGATGACTGTTCTACCATCATGACTTTTGATTGTTGGTTCCGTAGCTAGTGATAGTCCAGAACCGGACAGTGATGATAAGTCCGATAAAGTTCATCCTTGTTTAGAAAGTCTCGGGGGTGGGACCTCCAACATATCCGCTCAAGTAGGTGGAGATGGACTTGGCGAGGATGCTAAGAAATTAAGGATCAGTACGGAGTTGCGATTCAAGGAACCGGAGAGGACGTACTCATGAACGGTCCACAAGGGATGGAGGGTGTTCAACCAGCTAATGATCACCAAGTCAGCTCCGAATGAATTAGATCCCGAGGAAGCTCAACTCACAAGTAGCTCGAAACGGGTGCACACCCAGCCACTTGCGTAGTCCTGTTCGGCGTCCCGTTCGCATAGTCCCCACAGTACCCAGTGGTGTTGACAAACCCGAAAGTCGTGGGGTTATCTAACAAGGTATTGAAAACCACTTGAGTATCGAATACACCAGCCATGGTGATATCGGTGTGGTTCATCATAAATTCGTTAGTGTAGGTGTTGAGCCAGTAGTTATAGTCGTAGATGGCGTAGGCCACTTGGGTTGTAGTTGGGGGACCGGAGACCATGTATTGGGGAGCACGGTTGGTGGGGGGAACGGTGAGGAAGAGGAAGTTGCGGGCGCCGGCGGTATAGAGGAGTTCCATCTAGGGTCGGGGAGCGTAAGTAAAGATGATGGGAAATCTTGGATTTGGTACACTTACTTGGCCGAAGAGGCGGTTCATGAGGACTTGGTGGAACCCGGGTTGAGTGACGTTAGTCTGCGGATGGAATGATTATCAATTCCAGTGACCATTGTTCCCTCTCGCATAGAGTTGCGTACCCAATACCATGAGTTTCCCTAGGAACAGTGACTTGTCAGCTGGGTGGATTATTGAGTGTTCCGGGAGGTAGACTTACGACGTCGTTGATACCGATAAAAGTAACGAAGAGACTGTTGGCACTCTCCCATGGTGCTTCCGCAGGCTTACAAGCGAGGTATTCCTCGAACAATGACACCTGGTTCACAACCGACCTGAATCAATCAATAAATGTTAGCGCTGTAGTATCTTGATAATCCCATGAATACCCACAAAACGGTGGGCAAGTAGGGAGTGACAAGGGCAGAGTCGATGGTGGCACCTCCATAAGCCAAGTTATATGTCTGTTGCGGAGTGAGAACGAAAGAGGATGCGCATGAGAAGAAACCGGCATACGCTGATGGGGGTGTTGTTGTAGGTGCCAGCTGCAGATAAATGAGCGAGAATAACAGATAGCGGTAACGAAAATGCTTACTGAGGTACTCAACCCAGTTTTGACCATTTGAGGACGTCTACGAGGGATACCAACGTCCTTGTCAGAAGCACGCAAACGAAAGACAGAGGAGCTTCACTTACATAGCCTGGATCGGGTGAGTTTATCCCGTTCGAAATGTTGTACCCGTCGGTGGTGTACGAGTCACCAAACACGAACATGTACTTGGTCGCGTTCCATGGGATCGCGACGGCGGTAGAGACACCGCACACCAAGCAGACAAGTGCAGGGAGTAAGCCACGAGTGAAAACCATTGTTTCAAGACTTCAACGCTTAGGGAAAAATCCCCATCTTCCTCCCTGCCTCTTATAATTCCTGGAGCCATTCTGGTATTGTGCCCCCCCACCGAGAAAACACCGGATCGTTCTCGAGAAGCTGGCCAGGGCAGAGAAATAATATCCCAGGAAGTATTCTGGATCGCTATGAAGAAAGTTGGAAGTTGGGGTGAGGAGGAAAGGAAGCTCGCGTGGGTAGCGCGTTTGATCAGCTGAGTAGCCGACATGGTTGACCAGAATAGAAGTCACGTAACGGCTGCAACCTTGGACTTGTCTTCATGATCTCAGTCAGTCCCCCTGTCGAATCACTGCTGTGCGCATTGTCTCACTTTTCTTCCAGGCATTTTTCATATTCAACCAGAAGGGAGAGGTACAAATTTCGCCCGCGATTGTCACAAAAAGTACTCACGACTCTCAGGTTCTCATCTCCAGACTGTACCGACCGGACGTCAAGTAGGTGTCACGAATCTCACCTCCACTTCAATCCCGAGTGAATTTTGAGTTTAGACGGTCCATAGCGGATGTATTCCGGATACAAGTCATCTCCAACAGCGATGTCAGGTCTCCAATCATCACCCTGGGATCTACAAGCTTCTTTCACGTTCGGATAAACAATCTCTATATTGTTGCGGTTACCAAGTGAGTTACACCTATTTCTCTCCGAAAATCCAGGATTTGATCATGGCGGTGAAGATGCAACGCAAACGCGGCACTTGTTTTCGAGTACTGCTATCGGTTCATTGCCATTGCCAAGTCATATTTCGGGAAGGTGGACGAAGAGTCTGTGAAAAATAACTTCGTACTGATATACGAGCTCACGGATGGTATGTCTTGTTTTATTCCAAACTTCATCTCTGACCACGGCACTTCCAGAAATCATCGATTTTGGATACCCTCAAAACAGTGAGATTGACACCCTGAAGACCTACATCACGGTAACAGATGTCGTCCGGTCGGAGGCGCCGGTAAGTGAACTCCCGCCTCTGGTGCGAGCGGATTCGATTATATTGAGATATCCCTCATTCTAGGAGGAGTCTTCGAAGATCACCACACAAGCCACAGGTGTGACCAGCTGGCGGAGACAAGATGTCAAATATAAGAAGAATGAAGCTTTTGTCGACGTGGTTGAAACCGTCAACCTAAGCATGAGTGCCAAAGGTTTGTTTTTCCTCCCACCCCACATCCACTATACCTAGCTGACAACCTAAATCTGTCTTTCGCAGGCACGGTTCTAAGAGCAGACGTAGACGGTCACATCTTAATGCGCGCCTATCTCTCCGGAACGCCCGAATGCAAATTTGGTTTGAACGACAAACTGGTTATTGACAAGAATGACATGACTGGTGCTAGTGACGCTGTCGAATTGGATGATTGTCGCTTCCACCAATGTGTGAAACTCAATGAGTTTGACGCTTCCAGGACGATTAGTTTCGTCCCTCCGGATGGAGAATTTGAGTTGATGAAGTGCGTTCCATTTCTTCTTCCTATTGAATCCACGCGCCCAAACGTTATATCCGTTCGACCCAGATACCGGTCAACCTCAAACGTCAAACTCCCACTCAGAATTATTGCGACGGTGAACGAAATAGGAACTACAAGAGTCTCGTACGATATTGTCATCAAAGCGAATTTCAGCAACAAGCTCTCCGCCACTAATATCATATTACGCATACCCACACCTTTGAATACCACCAGTGTGGATTGTAAAGTGGCGGCCGGGAAGGCGAAGTATGTACCGGGGGAAAACGTGGTTGTGTGGAAGTGAGTTGTTTCCTCGGCTCGTTTATTTCCCTTTCCTTCTTACCCAACCTTCTTCCCACTTCCCACCCTCCGTCTCCTCCCACTCACGTTTCTTCCACTTCCCTAGACTACCTCGCCTCCAAGGTGGCCAGGAGCACACGTTCTCAGGTCTCGCTTCCTTAACCTCTACCACAGTCCGTCAAGTATGGACGCGTCCGCCCATAGATGTCGATTTCCAAGTCCTCATGTTCACTGCATCGGGTCTCATCGTGAGATTCTTAAAAGTGTTTGAGAAGAGTAATTATTCGAGTATCAAGTGGGTTCGATATTTGACGAAGGCTAGTGGATCGTATCAGATCAGGGTAAGTTTTTTCCGATTGCGCTGGAAGGTGAGACTGATCGTTTGGTTGATAGTACTGAGATTTTGCTGAGTGGAGGTGGATGTATATGATTAGGCTGAGCGTTTACTACCCGGCACGGACTTCTTTCTCCGATCTATACATGGATTTATGGTTTTAGCTGGCCGACATACTTTAAGCTCGAAGCGGGTGCCTGCACATCAAACCCGTCCAACTGCCTGGGAGATATTCGTCGGTGTCAATGTGTGCGGGGACTGCGGGGTACAGCTCGACCGATGAGGCGTGGGGGGTTGAACCAGGAGTTATATTCCATGGTCATAACAACATTCCCGCATGAGGCTATAAGTGATTCAGCAGGGTGCCGTTTCACCCCTCCATTTGGATCTGCCGTACAGTTGGGCATCCTATGTCTGCACGAAAACCGTTGAACCACTCTCCCGGCCCGCCCGCCTGCGTTAACCGGAGAAATTCCGGTGGTGGTTGGGAGAGTGGTACGGCACTTGCATGGACCAACGATCGAGGATAGGTTGGTGTCCCTCAATAGCTTACAGAAAACAAGAGCGGATGAGGTACGATGTTTCGAATGAACGTCACCTGGGATCGGAGTAAATGCTCATCCGACGCTTAGGTCTCCTTGTCGCACAGGGTTCCCACTTGAGAATAGCATGGAGCCGATGCTCGTGGAGTCCTTTTCGGACAATCCATAGTGTAGGTCTCGAGGGAGGAAATCTGTCGCTTTGTGAAAAGAATCTCATCTGCCGTGAGTAACAAAAGGATAAGATCATCCATACCCTCATTAAACTAAATAGCCACCCTCTTCCGGGTATGCTCAGACTGCCATTTGAGAGGGACATTCCGAGGGATGGGACGATTTGCCAAGGAAAGATCGTTCAAGGGGGGTTTCAACGGGGAGGTAAACGAGAGTTCCTCGAACCACAGAGAGATAAGTGAACGAGACATCGTCGGATACCTTGCGAGACGGCCAGACAGTCACCCCATGCGATTTCCGAGAGCAGGAGGTCCTTGTTCACGTTGCTCACTGAGAAACCTCCATTCTTCGATGTGCCCGTGGGACGTCAGGAGGCCTTCTTCGGTAGCTGGAGAGATATGAACTTGGTTTACTAGGCTTCAAGTCTCGACTCTGATGGGAGGATAAACTGAGTCTGTGTTCTGTGTGTCTCCTCAACGGACTGAAATTAAAGACCAAGCAAAAAAAAAAAATTCAAGTCTTTGGGAGCTGTATGCCTGTTGTTCACCGATTTTGTCGTTGTTGAAGAGTGGGGAATTCTGAGAGTTGCCAGTTGCAGTGGAAGTTGAGTAATTCGAAATCACATATGTTTTCTGACATACCCTTTTTGGTCATTTGTTTTCTTCAACTCAGCCACCACCTCCTCATCCACGGCTGACCTGCTTACCTCCCATAAATGCCGTCGAAATACGACTCTGACTATAAAGGCAAACAACAAGAAAAAGCCGAGCGTCTCTACGCCGATACTACAGGTCGTAAATGGTCTTCCAAGTCGAGACCTTCGTCTTCTGATGGTAAGAGAAGGGATAAGGGCAGGTGGAGGGATGATGCTGATTTGGAGAGGTATCGAGAGAGGGATAGGGACAGGGACAGGGACAGGGACAGGGACAGGGACAGGGACAGGGACAGGGACAGGGACAGGGATAGGGATAGGAGGCGTCGGAGGAAGGATTCTCGGGCTACAGGCGACTCTGCTGATGCCGGTCCGTCAAACTATGAACGGGAGCGCCGAAATGGGAAGAAAGGGTCGGGGAGTAGAGGTGAGTCGCCTTTGATGTTAAATGGCGGCTTGTATGAAGGGATGGAGAATGGGGAGGTGGGGGAAGATGGGGAGGTTGAGGTTGAGGGTGGAACTTCAACTCGCAGTCGGACGAAGAAACGAGGGGAGAGGAGGGAGAGGAGGAGTAGGAGCCGTGACGATGAATTGGAGACATCTACTATCGACCCAGAACTTAAGTCGAGTTACAAGGACAAGGACAAGTCTGGGGATACTTTCGAAGCCGGTGGCGAGTTTATTCCATTTGACTTTCCCGACTCTGATGATGAGGGCAAGAAGGAGAGGAAGGAGGAGAGGGAAGAAAGGAAGGTGTTTGTTAGGGAATGGGATCGAGGGAAACATTGGTCTGCGGATGGTGATAGTCCGAGGAAGCGAAAAGCGGACGAGTATGAGCGAGATGACGGGTACGAGAATAAGAAACAAAGGGTGGATGCAGCGTCTAGGAAGGCTCCTTGGATTGAGAACGTGGATTGGAAACGGTGTAACAACGTTGCTGAAATGTGAGCTTGGGTTTCAATTTCTCTTGTTGACTGGAACTTATAGGATGATGGGGCAGGTTACAGCAGGAAGTCGAGGCTTTCATTGAATATATTGCTCCTACGCATGAAGAAGACGAGCTCCGAGGATTGGTTATCGATTTGGTTAGGAAAGCCGTCACCCAACAATTTCCCGACGCAGAAGTCTTCCCGTTCGGAAGCTACGAAACCAAACTCTACTTGCCCCTTGGGTGAGTAACCTCTCCCCCCCCCTCCCTCCGGCCGCATACACACACCCGAAGCTGAATACGGGTTTCTCGCCAGTGACATTGACATTGTTATCCAATCCGAATCCATGGCCTACAGCAACAAAGTCACAGTCCTCCACGCTCTCGCCAACGTAATGAAACGAAGCGGCATAACCGACAAAGTCTCCATCATCGCGAAAGCCAAAGTGCCCATCATCAAATTCGTCACCACTCACGGCCGTTTCTCAGTCGATATCTCAATAAACCAAGCAAACGGTCTCGGAGCCGTTCGCATGGTGAACCAATTCATAGCAGAGTTACCTGCTCTACGTCCTCTCGTAATGATCATCAAGGCTTTCTTGAGCCAGAGAAGTATGAATGAAGTTTTTACTGGAGGCTTGGGGAGTTTTAGTATTGTTTGCATGGCGGTTAGTTTTTTGCAGATGCATCCGAAGATTAGGAGGGGGGAGATAGACCCGGAGAAGAATTTGGGGGTTTTGGTCATTGAGTTTTTTGAGCTTTATGGGTGTTACTTTAACTATCAGGAGGTGGGGATTTCGTTGAGGGATGGAGGGACTTATTTCAGTAAGGCGCAGAGAGGATGGTTGGATTATCATAAGACGTTCTTGTTGTCGATTGAAGATCCTGGGGATCCTTGTGAGTTTACCTTTTTTTATTTGTGGTGTTTGCTGATGGTAGTGGCTAGCGAATGACATCTCGAGAGGGTCTTATGGCATCACAAGAGTTCGGACCACGCTCGCTGGCGCGCATGGGATCTTGACTGCTGCTGCATACATGCATGCTGGTATCATCACTTCGAGACGTGAAGGTCGCGACGTCCATTTGCGAAATCGAAATCACCCGGAGGACACGAGTATCCTTTCCAGTGTATTGGGTATCACACAAGAGGTGCGTTTGGGTTCTCTCTGGATTTGGGATGATTGTTGATTCGTGCTTCTTGTCGTGAAGACGATAAATCATCGGCTTTTGGTAGAGGAAGTCTACGAAAGTGGAGTCCTACATCGAATGTTGGGAGTTTCTCCAAAGCCAAAACTTAGTCCTCCAGTTTCAAAAGACCAACCGAAATCGGACGACAGACGTCCGCCTATGCGGAAAGAAAAATCTTCGTCGTCTCGACGGAGTAAGAGGAACAAACCCGCTTTGGTGGATCGGATACAGGAAGCGGAGAGTGTGAAGTCTGCTTGGGGAGAGGCGGATAGGGAACAATCCGATGGCGAATCGGATCGTGGGACTAGTGGCAGGAGGCATCATGATAGGGAGGAAGGAGAGGAGGAAGAGAGTCGGTACGCGTTTGATAGACGCCAGCCACCAAAGAAGAGGAGGAGGGTTGGGAAGGAGAGAGATATGCATACGTATTTCACCACGGACGATGAGGAGGATGGGGGGTTGGTGATTAATGGGTTTTCGAATGGAGTTGGTGTGGAAGAGGACGAGGACGGGAAGGAGGCGGCAGAGTATGATTTGAGCGGGGCAGAGGAGGGGGAGGTTCGGGGGCCTCCGTCTCTGAATCAAGGGAGGAATCGGTCGTATTGGTTGTCGAAGGGAGTTGGGCCTGAGGAGGATAGCGACTAGTTTGTTTCGCATTATTATTGCATTTTAGAGATAAGGACCCTGCAAGTCTGAAACATGACGGAAATGAACGCGAGATAATCACGTGCTGGATAAGGTAGCGCCCATCACCACGTGGTTCATCAGTTCTGTCAACCTGACCGTCGTCGACAAGGACTTTGTCACCGTCGAAAACGACCTGCAGTTTACCCCCGACCATTTCCTGTCATTTCTGCCGTCGCCCGCCCTTTAATAGTTCTTGTCACTTCTTTCTGGTCCTTGTTTTTATCGCTGGTCGATTTCTGGCCCCATCGTTACCCCTCGCTTTTGCCTTTCATGTGAGTCTACTTTTGTTCCGTCTGGAAAAGTAGAAGTTCATCGCTTTTTTTCTCGAATATCAGGACTACGTCTCGTGCGAACGCCCAACCGGTCAATCTCAAAGACCGTATTGCAGCCTTGCAACAGCGAAGTGTCTCAGGCCCTTCAACTTCCTCCGCAAATCCCCCACCTTCTACCAAATCCAATGAACTTCCACGAGGCAACCTCCGTGCCAAGATAGCAAAGTTTGAGCAGAGGGGCGGTACTCCCGTCCCTCGCGGTAGCTTTGGTTTGGGAGCACCGCCAATGGACGACGGTGGTTCCAAGAGAAGGGGCGAGTTGTATGGGAATAGGATTCCTACCATTCCTAGACAGCTCACTGGTGGATCCCAACCGAGTTATGGTCGTTCCGGCTCAGAATCACCCTTGTTACGCTCACCCCAACTTCGAAGCTCGTCCGTGTCCAGTCCCAGGAAAAGGTGTATATCCACCTCGGGACTCGATTATACGTATCAAACGGACGATATTCCTCCCGTTCCAGATCTCCCGCCTCTGGATCGCAGTGGAGCGATTTCTCCATTCGTCGCTGGTGATGGTTGGATGAGTCCCACCTCACCTTATTCTGCCTTTGACGAGGATCATGAAGCGTCAGATGATATTACTCCCTTGTCTCCGGGCCCTCGCGAAGAAATTCGTGAAGAGCTGCCACCGCCCCACGACGAAGTCGCTACTCCATCTACTCCATTAGTCGAAATCAAAGAGGAGACTCCCTCTGAACCCGAGGAGGCCGTACCGGAGAAAGCGAGCGAAGATAACCACGATGTGGACGCCGACCCTCAGGAGGTCACGGAAGAGCTTTTGGCGCCAGAGGCAAAGGCGTCAGAGGAGCAGTTGAGGGTTCCAGAACCAGGACAGCCTGTTGCACCCATTGTGATAGCTGCCTCTGCGGACTCTGCGCCTCCGGCTGTAGCGCAGGAAGTTCAGCTTCCCATACTGGTAACCCGCGAGACCTTGGTTAGACCCCCTCCCAAAGTCGTGACTTCGGTCATTGTCGAGGTGGTGCAGGCACCCACGGTTGCCATTCCAACTCCCGTTCCAGTCGCAAGGGAAAGACCCCCTGTGGACACCACCAAAGCTGTTCGTCTCGCACGGACCGCCGTGCCTCCCATCGATATCCCCCCTGCATCCTCCGCCAATGTCCCATCACCGAAACCCGTTTCTCGTGTCTCCAGCCCCTCTTCGCAAGATTTACCTCCTACTACACTTACTGGAGCGGTCATCACTGCTGAACCATTGTCTACCCACCAGGAGGATGCATCACCTTCCATTCCCCCTTCGCCCCTGGACGATGCGAAATCGCCGAGGACGCTCAGTGTCATTTCTACGGGAGAAGTCCAGATGGTGACCGGCACGGCTCGCGTCGTTGCCCCATCCACAACTTCGTCACGTCCACAACTTATTCCTGCACCCATCATCATCCCTCCTCAACAACAGTCATCCTCTTACGAACTAAAAACCCCGTCCCCTTCTTACGCCGGACGTCATGAACCCCCGTCGGCTTCCTATGTTGAACCTAATCTCGATGTCCCGGTACAAGGTGGACCGACCACCTTCCGATCGGTCGTTCATGGCAAAGTCAAAGAAGGACTCAATGTGGCTAACAAACCTATTGCTACTCCTGCGAAGCCTCCCCCTCAAGTCCGGAGGGTTAACAATGTTCGTACTATCGACATGTCGGAGCCTCAGTCACCTCTTGGCAACGACTTGGCTTCATTACTCGTGAGTGCGGCTTTGTTGGAGCAACACCTTTTGGTTGGGGGTTTGCCTAGTCCTGATGTCAGGGTTATACCTTCTGCTGATGAAGGAGAGGAGGGAGGGGGTTATGAAGAAGAGGATTCAGGGCTTGGACCTATCAGGGAGTTGGATCCCGTGCAGGAAGGAGTTGATCCTTTCCTTGAAGTTCCTTCCACGCGTCGAAGTCGAGGAGGAGGAAACAATGCCGTACAACCACCACCCCAGGTTCAGGTTGACGGTGTGGAGTTCCCTCGTCATGATAACTATCATCAACATCATCACCAGCAAGTCCAACAAATCGAGAGAGAAGAAGCAATTGTCCATCCTTCAACTCCACCACCCAAGAAATCACGGTCGTTCACTAGAAGTCTTCGTTCGTTACGTTCCATGCCAGGTTCTTATCCTCGTCACAGCTTATCTTCGACAGAGATGTCTTCGGAAGATTCCATACCTGTTTTGACGCCGCCTTCGCCTTCGTTCTACGATACAGGCTCTGGGAATGGTAGGGAGAGGAGGACGAGTTCGACTTGGGGTTCTCCGAAGAAGAGTGGGAGTGTTGGGGCGATTTCGAGAGCTAGTTCCTTTGCGGAGAAGATTTGGTCGAGGGGCAGGAAAACGTCGACGCAGTCGGTTATCACGATTGACTCACCTGGTTAGTCCAAACAATCTTGTCATTGCCTGCCCTGCGTGTGTCGTTTTTAACAAGGGCTAACAGATCCATCCCTCGCCATCTAGACGAAAGTAATAGTGAGAGTTCGTCGCTCACCCAGCATCCTCCAAGTTCGCATCCTCCTCCTCGGGTGACTTACACGAATCCTCTCGGTCTCGGTCTTTCTCTTTCTCCAACAACTGCTCAGGGTGCACGGCCCATGTCTTGGGCTACTTCCTCTACCACCTCCTCTCCTGATATGAGTGGCTTTGACTCTCAAATCTTCGACGCTTTCCCAGCTGTACCACAAGACATTTTAACACCCTTGCCTCCACCTGTAACCGCCGTTCCTTTGCTCCGCCAACGCCCATCGACTGCGGGCGGTTCCACTCATGAAGTGATGGGCGGTCATAACGAGTTTGGGCACAAGACAAGTTTGTCTCTTGGGCGGTCGACGACGTTACCAACCAGCCATAAAACTCATCACAAGGAAGATTCAGGGGGCGGTGCGCAGGCGCAGCCAACCCGTGCGAGTATTATCAGAAGAAAACATTATTGATCTATCTCTTTTTCCTTCTCTACTCATCTTATCATCCATCTAACTCGTATCTGTGCAATTGAATTGGCGTCCATCCGCTTTGCTCTCATCATACTTTCTCCCTCTCTCGTCTCGACTAGCTTTCGGAATTTCAGTCGCTACCCTATCCTTTTTGTTGTTGTCTCGTAGTCAGGCTTTTCGTTTGTCACATGTTTTATGCTCGTCGGACTGGATTCAAAAAAAACGACGGAAAACGCGTGCAGGGGTTCATACAATTACATGAGCACTCTAATCAGGGGAATGGTGATCATCGAGAAGCAGACAATGGTTGGAAGCACGGGACTAGACTGGATAAGTTATGTAGGGGTAGGGGTGTCATTGGAAAGCGAAGACGAAAACAGGCTTTCTCGACCTGAAAGTGGACGGCCAAGATACGCGAGAAACCTCGTCTCAAGGCTTCTTTGAGGCCCCTCTCTTGGCCTTCTTCTCCAGTTTCTCTTCCCCGCTAACTGTGTTCGAGGGACCGCTCGACGACCGAGGTGCGGGCCCACCAGATGAACGACGATTTCTTGAGGCTTCAGCCTGGGCAGGATCGAGTGAACGTCGTACCGATGTCGGTGCCGGGAGCAAGGCGGGTGCCGTTTCTTCCTCCCCGATTGGGATCTTGCGGGCTTGTGCGAAGAAGAGTTTGGCTTCGCGGTCTGTTAGGTTCTCGATATAATACATGTTGCCTATGCGGGGCATTAGTGAGAGAGAGTTGAGGGTCAAAGGAAGAACTATGGCGTACCTCGCGGGACGAGAAACATGCCACCTTTAGCGAGGACGTAGCTGGTTGTATGCACCTTGAAGTTGACAGCGCCTTCAATCACATAAAATACCTGCACAACTCTGTCAGCCATCCTACCCCCAATCACAATAGCAGCGTCGCAACGAGGGAGCATACATAGGTATTGTCTTTGGTTCCTTTGCTTGGTTTCGATTTACGTGGAGGAATAATGAGTTGACCAGCTGCGATAAAGTCACCATCGCCGAATATCTTTTGAAAGAAGAAATCGTTATTGGCGGCGGCTCTTGGAGCGACCATCCTGGATGTGAAGGCGACACCTATGGCCCCACACAGATCAGATTTTGGAGGACTGAAAGCGGAAGGGTAGTGTGCTCACGTCTCTGCACCTCCTCCTTGGTGACATAGTCCAACACAACACCATGAGCTTCAGTATTCGCGTCCCACTCAGTTTCCTCCTCAATCTCAGGTTCGGGCTCAGGCTCTACAGTAGCTGTCTTGGTCCTACTCTTCCCTCGAGGTCTCCGATGTTTCGAGCCGAGAGGCTCAACGGGTTCTTTGGGGTACCGGACGATCTGTTTGATGTGAGGGACGAGGACTGGACCTGATTCGCGTTTCCCGTATACAACTTTCTCCAGTCGCCAGTATTCGAGTGGTGGGTACTTGTGTCGTTTACTTCGTCGGCATGCTGCATCTGTCTCAAGACGAATGAGAGGAGTGGAAAAGACAGTCAAGCAAAGAGACCGACCGTCTACAGGATCTTTCCGACGCTTCCCTCGACCTTTAGTCGCTTTCTTCTTTGCCTTCTCCTTCTCCGCAGCCTCAGCCTCTTCTTCAGAACCTTCAGATGCCATGTCCTCCACTTCTTCTAGGCCTGCCGCAATTTCTGGTTCCATCCCATCATCGTCATTATGGTTCCAATCCTCCTGTTGGTGATCTTCTTCCTCCTGCACGGGCTCTACAGCCTTGGCCTTTCCTTTACGCTTGGTTGTGACAGGTTCTTCTTGATCGACAGGTGCGTCCTCCAATCCACCATCCCCACTGTCTTCTCCCCGAACGGGAGCCTTCTTTGCCGATTTCGGTCGTTTACCTTCTCGAGCCGCCCTTTCCTCGCTGGTCGGCGTCGATGGTCTCGCCCGCTTCTTCGGAGATGGAGTATTGGGGGTAGCATCTTGTAGGACCTGCAACTCTTCTCCCTCGTCATCGTCATCATCATCTTGATCCATCTGCGTAAAGCTCGCGTGACTCATCGTCCGTTGCCTGGGTGTAGGAACATCGTCAGAGGGAGGAAGGCCACTATTATCCCCAGGTTCAAAACTGTTATCGTCCATTCCCCCAGCATCTGGCTCATCTGGTGGTGGTAGCGAGGATCGCGAAAGGTTGGAAGGTCCCGGGACATTGCCGTTGGCCATAGATCTACGAGATGCGACGGAGGAACCTCGACGAGAAGGACGTGGAGAGGGAAGCTCGTCGAAATCGACATCGGAGGCACGAGCTACCGGACGCGAGGATGAACCGACCCGTTGGACGCTTGATGGCATAGCTGGGTGGCGTGCATTGGAGAAATAGACCATAGGACCTATAGCATACACCCACTTAGAATAGCCCCTCCCACATGCCAGACGAAAATAACAACGAGGAACTCACTGTCCAATTCCATCGAGACTTCACCATTCTCGTCGTCCTCATCTGCCACTGGAGTCATCGGAGTCTTCCTCTTCTTCCTCCCATTAGTCTTTGGTTTTGGAGGTGTCATAGCATCCGCCTGGCCAATAACTTTTTCAAAGACCTCGAATTCGTCTGAGTTGTGTTCAACATAGGCTACCGCGATTCCAGTACGTTTGCCATGTTCCAAGTCATCCGCGCGGAATGGGACGTGAGCTCTTGGCGCACCGCGTCGTGAGGCCCCTAAGCTACTTTTGCGTGCTGAAGCTGGCATCGTCACGGTCGTCGGCGACGATGAGGTCAAGCGTTTCCCCGTCGAGCGGAATGATGCCGGAGGATGTCAAGGATGAAAGGCCGTGGGAAATCAACAGACGCGACGCGCTTGTTCTTGTTTGGGCATTGTGGCAGATTTTCTTGCTTTCTGGTCATGCAACATGTCCGATTTCTGAAATTCTTCAGGCGAAATCTACACAGCCATGCCAGGCATTTACTCCCGGCGCCTGGAGATTGTGGTACGTCCCAGACCCTCTCCTATTTCTTATAATTTACCGATTTTCTTGCGGCCACAGTGGTCGTTGCCATGTCGGGTGGCGTAGATTCCTCACTGACAGCCAGGTTGTTGGTGGAACGGGTGAGTTTCATGATGATATTTTCCGAACCCAATTCACCCAGTTCGCAGGACTACGACCTTTCCGCAGTCTTCATGCGCAACTGGGATACACGGGATGAATCCGGAACTGACTCTGGCTGCGAGTGGAAGAAAGATTGGGAAGACGTCCAAAACGTTTGCAATCTTCTCCGTATTCCTTGCGAGATGGTGAGCCAGGCTTGACTCCCACCCGCTTTACTTCTAATCTCAGTGCGTCGTAGATTGACTTGTCTCGAGAATACTGGACAAGAGTGTTTGAACCCTCCCTCCACTATTGGGAATCCGGTCAGACTCCCAATCCAGACGTTTGGTGCAATCGGTTCTTCCCCATCTCCCCTCCCTCGCCATCAACGCACTCACAAATACTCCAGTTCGGTCAAATTTGGCGCCCTTGTTGACCGCCTCCCACCAAACACTCAATGGGTCGCAACAGGCCACTACGCTCGTAAATCCTGGATCATCCCTTCATCCTCATCCTCATTACCCTTCCCCCCACCACGTCCCCAACTCCTGAGAGCCGTCGACTCAAACAAAGACCAATCATATTACCTTTCTTCCATCCCCGAGACCAGCCTCTCAAAAACCCTCTTCCCCCTAGGTGACTTTACCAAACCTCAAGTCCGGGAGATGGCCAAGAAGTTTGGGTTACCAACCGCTGAAAGGGAAGAGAGTATGGGGATCTGTTTCGTTGGAGAGAAGAGGAAGTTTAGAGATTTTCTTTGTGAGTATTACTCATCCAACCTGCGAGGGTGTCGAATCCGGTCGCAACAATGCTCATACAATATAGCACAGTACATCACACCGAAACCAGGTCGAATCGTCGACCTCACCAGTGGTAAAACAGTCGGTATCCATCAAGGCCTCTGGGATTTTACAATCGGTCAAGGGGCTAAGATTCCAGGACTTCCCGAACGCGCTTTTGTCGCGAAGAAAAACCCAGTCGAGAACATTGTATACATAGTCCCCGGCTCGTACGTTCCTCCCAGCCATTCTCCTCTCTCTTTACCAATCCTGACTCTCGTTCTCCGCCCTCCTTTGGGACCACGCGTAGAGACCACCCAGCACTCTACTCTTCAAAAATCAAAGTCAAAGATTTTACCTGGATATGGGCAGACACACCCCCCGAAGGATTCTTCGGTCCAGATGGAGTTCACATTGGAGTGAAATATAGATACCGATCAGATATTGTAGGCGCTACAATCCGAAGGTGTGTATGGCTTCCCTTGCCGTGTTCGATTTCTCTATTGACTTCTTCGATGCATGCAGTACAAGGGAAAACCCCACCAATGCAGTTGTAGCTTTCGACCGGCCGCAGAAAGCTATTGCCCCAGGACAGATCGCGGCGGTATACGCCAGCGACTGGTGTTTAGGGTGTGGGGTAATAGTTGAAGCATCGTAACGTTGTTCCCTTCGAGTACTACAACACTCTCATGATCACTCTTCGTCATACTACTGTCAACAAGTCAAGAAACAAGTTAGAGTGTCTGCCAGCTATTATATACAGTGCGGACCAACTATACTAAAACACATCACAACTACGAAGACGAAGACGCGCTATGAACAGCAGTCCGATTTTCTTCCTCCAAACTAACGTGTTCCAAATCATCCTTCCCACCATCCCCTCCTCTCCCCAATCCTAAACCACCAAACTCATCATCAGAAGCGGCACTCGACCCACTCGTAAAACTCCAACTCCCAGCAGTAGGTGTCAGTTCTCCATCACCCGATCCTCCTTGAAAGTCACCGAAATCGCCGAAATCTTCAAAGGAGGAGTGGCCGATCTCTTCTGAGAAGGATGAGGAGAAAGTAAAGGGATCTGACCCACTTGCAGCCGCAGAGTCGGAGAAAGGACCGAAGGTGTCGTCCTGCGGGATCCCAGGTATTAGTTCGAGTACCAACGGTGGTGAAAGATGATACACTCACATCGTCCTGGAAAGGATCTTCAAACGAGTGGTCTCGGAAGGATGTGGAAGGAGTGAATGCATCCTAGGCAGCACAAATATTAGGTTCACGGTCGATACTGTATCATGAACAAGTTTACCTCAAATCCTGGAGCGGACAACGATCCTGGCTCGACAAGACCCCGACTCGGGGGATGTGCAGAAGCAAGATCGAATTGTACAGAATGTGAAAGCCATCCGCCCTCCTCCTCTTCGTCATCAGACGCGTCGGACGAAGATGAAGATCCGAAGTGCTCGGTTGACTGGAGCTCCTGAGCTAAGTACCTAGCAAACTGAACGGAAGTACATCAGCTGAATGAGGCTTACGATACAAGACGATCAACAAACCTGCGGAGGACCAGTCCCACTATCTTCCTCCTCTTCATCCATGAACGTCGTGCCAAAGTCACCACTACTTTCCCGTCTCGTATTTGTTGACCTCCGAAAGTCTGACTTGGCTTCTTCGATCCCATTGGTCCCCGAGGCAGGAGCCGCGACAGGATCGACAGGAGGGACGGCAGTCGTAGCAGTCTCAGCTTCATCAACTTTCCATCTCGTAGCTCGAGCGGGGGGTGCTCCAATGGTAGGTTTCCCTCCTCCCAAAAGACTGGTGTCCCTCTTCTTGGTTTCCTTGAACCGGCCATTAACATATTCTTCCCAGTCTGGTCGGGGTGCGTAACGAGCTATGATGATTCGGAGGTCTGGAGGATAATGGTCAAGAGCGCCGATGACGTCCTCAGAGATGAGCGTGAGATGGCCCATGTATCCCAACCGAACACCTTTAGGATTCGTGCTGGACGAAAGTCGTGTTAGGAAGAAGACGGAGGATGGGTTATACCCGGAACCTACACAAACCTTTCAATATCATTCCGTCTCTGCCCCTCAACTATCCGGTGCATCAACTTTGCGTCTCGAAACAACGCAACAGTCAATTCGCGATTCATCCCATCATCGACATGGCCAGTCAAAACCTGATGCAAAACATCGTAGACGACGCTATGCAGAAAGTTATTCCACGGATATTCAAAGAACAAGTCCTGTATTGGTCTACAGTCAGCTTGCAAGCAGCAACTGAAGGACAGATCTCACGAGCACTGTAGACAGCACATTCTTTTGCAAGAAATACTGTTTCAGTTTCTCTCCAATTGGAAGCGGTGGGGCCGGGGTACCAGATGGTCCAGTGGAGCTATCAAGTGTGGCTTGCCGACGAAGACTTCGCCGCGAGCTGCTAGATCGAGGACGGGAATCTGAACGAGTGAACGAATTTCTCTTGGACAAAGTGGGAGAGGAGGTTTCCGGGGACGGAGATAAGAAACTAGATTTTGGAGAGGATGGAATCAGGACCGGAGATGAGGCCACAGGTGATTCAGGTGGAGGGGTAGCCTGACTGTCAAGAAGTGTGGGGTCGTCAGACATCGTGATCTCTTCCATGGCATCATCGTCTGAACTGCCAGGATCGTCGTCACTGTCACTCATATCATCGTCGGAATCGATTATCGAGGAGGACCCATGAGAGGCACCAGATACGGGAAGCTCCATCGCAGGTTCCATCTCGTCGTTTCCTTCGTCCATGGCATCTTGATCCCGATCGTCACCATTACCAAATGCAATGACCCGTGCGAGCTCTTCAAGAGCTGGGAGCCCACCCTGAAGCCTCCCCTCGGAATCGTAGAGGTGAGTGAATTCTGGAGGTCTGTTGAGCAGAGACATGTTTGAGCAATGCAATAACTCGGCGTAAAGTTCACATATTCGGTAACGTTCGAATGTGAGGGGCGTGATCGTTCCTACGGTGGTCGAAACAGGTCCGTTCTACGAGGAGGCTAAATAACGCATCCACTTCCACGGGAAATGCAATCCCCAAGACTCACCAGTGATCTAGGTTTCTCCAGGTATCTTTGGAACTCGTCTAATCTTTCGCACATGATTTCCAACACAGGTCCAAGATGCACAACCCCCATACGATCGACCATTTCCCTCATAGCTCGCTCCAGAGTTTCCTTCGCGTCCTCCGGGTCGCTCGTCAAGTGCTGTTGGAGTGTGATCAAACGATTCCGCAGAGTGTGAAACAAGTATGGCTCGAAGTAATCCGAGTTATTTTTTCGAATTAGCTCGATGATGACGGAAATCGAATGGACCACTGATGATATGGCTGAATCGGCATTTGGTAGTTCCAAGTCTTCGTGATCGTCGTCGTCCTCGGGGTTCAGATGGTGATTAGCGGGTTTACTGTCCTCCGTCGGCGTTTGAACATCTTCTTTGGCCTGTGGAAATTCACCCAAAATATAATCGACCAATTTCGATACACTCTTCCTATCCGCCAACTCCCTCGCAAATCGATTTGATGCAGGTCCGTTTTGTAAACCTTCTGTGAGACCGGCACCTGGGGAAGGGGCAGCCATGGAAATGATGCCTTTGATGAGATCGGAAACGACGGTATGAACGTCAGGGGAATGACAAGGTGATAGCAAGTCGATCAAACGACCCATTAGGTTCTCCTTGGAGAGCCACTAGAACAACAACAACAACACGCCTCCTCGTTAAAAAGAACCTTATCCCATGGAACGAACACAAGAAAGAAAAAGTGGCGGCTACGCACTTCTAGAACACCTGCACCGCTTGGATGCTCATCCAATTGAATGATTCGGACCAATAGATCCACGAATGAGGTTGATTCGATGTGGGTTAGAAGTCGGGGCACTACGGAGGGTTGGGATTGGATGAAAGCGAGCATCTGAGTAGTGAAATGGAAGTGATGGTTGGTCATGGCGATTCATAGGATAAGATCCAGTATGACGAATGGAGTATTCACCTCTGCAGGCTTCTTGTTCAAGAAAACGGCATTGATCTTCGCAAAGTGGCATGCCATGACGGTTTGGGTCCTCATATCGTCTGGTGGTCGATCCAGGACAGTTTCCCAGAAGGGTGCGAGGAGTTGTTCGGAGTGATTGATGCAAGTTTCGACGATCGACCATATCTCACTACAGAGAACTTCCGTTGCAACATACGGATACCTACCAGACGATCCGTCATTGACACCAGCCACGCATACAATCACAAGCTAAAAACACTCACTTGCACTTTCCTCTATCCTCGCATTCGATTTGGCCCGTGACATAACCCAACAACCTCTGCAACACGTCAACCCGTTGGAAATAATCAATCAACCTCGTGTTCTGAGTTTTACACTCCTGAAGCAATTCATCTTCGTCTAGGATAGCTTCCAACGAGATATCGTCCTTGTCCAGTAGGTTGTCGATGGAAGAAGCATTGTGGAACCCGAATCTGAAATGAAAAATGAAAACAAAAATGATTGCGCCTGAGCAAACACGTTTTTCTGGCACGAGGAAGACGACTGAACAGCCGACTTGTACCTCCAGAACATGTGGGTTTTATGAAACTTCAAGGGGATCGGGTTGCCGCCAGGGTGGGAGGGGAACGGGGGATGTTGTGTTTGCGACCGTTCCAGGTGAAGCTGCGTTAATTACCGGAATCGGCACATCTGTTGATGTTACAAGCGCCACCACTGCCCGAACCGTTCATGAGGGCCTGTGCACCCGACTTGTATATCTCAGCTTCACAATTCGGCATATACTGAACTGGGGTGTTGAATAGGAGCAGAATAACTACAACATCCCCCCGACGAGCCCAACAAGTGCTTTCGTCCCAATCCTGACGTGTCTCTCCTTACCCTTCCAAGGCACCCCATACTTTCTCAGTCCTTCGACCTCGTCTTTTAACTGCCTTCTCAGACTTTCCGACGAAGTTAACATCATGAACGACAACTCAGTGTCGAGGTTGGCAGATCGGGAGTTGAGGTTTGTCGACCCAAAAAGGGTAAGGATGGGGGAGGAGGCAGGGGAGCAGGAGGGGGTCAGCCAGATACCTGTATGATTTGAGAGATCAGCGTTGGTTTCATGGGGTGCAGAGAGAGGAGGGTTGCAGACCCTTGGCATGATATGTCCACCCATCTCTTTCCCATTCATTCAACTGGACACCACCTGTATCCTTCTCGTCACCTGTTGGTGGTCCCCGTTTGGCAGCGTCAACCGCACGCATAAACCGTTGCTCGAGCAACGTATACCCTTCTGGTATCCGGCCTGATATCCCTCTCGATCTATAGAATCCATTTGCCTTCAAAAGCTAATGTCAGCGACGTGAACCGTACATGGGTGCCTAATGCGTCTCACCTTTGGACTGGCGGCAATAATGCGGCAGTCAAGTGACGACTTGAGTACATGGTCTTGATAAGGCGCATACAACCCGAAATACCCACTCGTCAAGTCTATAGACGAGGTTGTGGCAGAGGGTTGGGAGAGGTGTTTAAATAAGAGTGATAAAGACTCTTCTTCTTCTCGGATGTTGAATTGTCCTCCTTGGATAATGGGAAACACCAAGACGCTATCATCACTACTCTGTGTGGCGAGAGTAGACTCTCGAAGATGTGATGCCTGGAAGGCTTGAAGCGCCCGCTCGGCACTCCGCTCAATGTGATGCGGATGGGTCTCAGGATCTGGCCATTGAATCAGGTAGTCCAGGGATGACGCTGACAAAGGTGATGGGGGAAGGAGACGGTACGAGAATGTCGAGGCCGTCCGCAGGAAGGAATGGCAGTAATTAGCAAACGCCGGTTGTGACTTGAGGTAAATATATCGATCTTGTCGGTCGGTAAAGTAACTCTTGTTCAAATTCGCTCTGAACAAGGATGAGCTACAGCGAAAAGGTGCAGAGAAACGTGTGAGGGATACTCACTTACCCGCTAATCATAACATCATCGTCCGAGCCGTAGATTTTAGCATGCCACGTCCCCCACCCCTCATTGAATCGCGGAGGAACCACCTTCGCCATCAACCCCTTAAGTTTCGGACTTCGGAAAAGGGATACATGCACTCGGTCAGAGTAGTCTTTGAGTAAGGGCAGGAGGATGTGAGCTGTCGAAGGAGCTTCCGGACGTGTTGAGCGATTGTGGTCGAGGTGAATATGGAGTTGTAGGGAGGGATTGTTTTGGAGAGACGAGTGGAGGGCGTCTATCTAGCATTCGTTTTCAAGTTCAAATTAGCAAAAAGGTGGGGAAGCGAGGACGAACTCACCAGCTCCGTCTCTTCCGAACCAATATACAAGGATGATAGAAAGACGCGTTTACGGGCGCGTCGAATCATGTCCTGCTCAACGTGTCAGGCTAACCAACGTCTACGACGGCTATGAAGACTCACTATTAGATTATCATAAAATTGCTGAGGAGTGGTCAATACCCGGATGTCTTTCGGAGACATGGAGAAACATGGCTGCTTTTCCGCCAAGTCCGACGCAAACCCTTGGATTATCGGTTCCAAATGGGACGTAGCGATAGCCCTGGCATGAATAAATCTCGCTGCTATGCGTGCAGCAGCTGCTGGCCGCAATTTTCGTGAGCCATTGAAGACAATGGTGAAGGACATTGACCAAAAAGTTGTGTAATTCTAAACACGTCAAACAGCGGCATGTGCCTCACCGTCATTACCGAGCGACCGCACAGTGCTCAGCACTTCTTCCCCTCCATCCATGAGCCTGTCAGCTTTAAGCGCACCGACGGGTACCATATCAACTCCAAACGATGACTCCTCCTTCAAATCCATCCACAACATCTCCCTCAAACTCGGTGCCAAACTCTTAACTTATCCCGCCCGTATCTGGTCGTTCATGCGAACCGGTGTCGACGATATGTTGAATAACGAGGTCGAGATGGATCACAGTAGGATTCAGAGGTTGAGGAACCTTCCTCCACCTGAGGGGTATGTCACCATGCCAGGTCCGTGGGGGTTCGTAACTTCTCGATATGCAATCGGGTTATTCGCCATGGTCAGTCCAACCACCCTACCTGACATGCCACGCCTAACCGCATCCCAAATCAACTCAACGCATATTCAGGCGTTGGTCCTCAACCGAATCCAAAACATCGTCGTACCACCTCGCCATCCCTTCGGCTTCCGCACCGTCCACTCCCAATCCCGCAACACCAGAACCTCCATCATTCGCACCTTATACCACTCACTCTTCCCAATCAATCTCTCTTCCACCACATGCCGACTCATCTTCCGCATCCCCTCTCTATACTTTTTATCAAAAGCATTATCAGTATGGTTCCTCATGTTACTCCAAGCCGCCGGTCTCTTCCCTTCCATCCAATGGGATTGGCTACAATCACTTGGGGTTTGGGTCGCGGCTAGACAGATTGAAGATGTCTGTTGGTATACATTTGCTGCAGTGTGTATGGCACTTTGTGTTGGAGCCCTAACGAGAGGGTTGGAAGGACACACTCTATCCAACAGTTCCCCATTCAACCTCGTAAGCCCAGATCGTCACACCCCTTCATACCGAAATTAACCACCTCAACAGTTCGGCTACTCCTTCCTCCTCCATATTTACTCCTCACCTCTCACCCACGCCTCAAAACCTCAAAACCTCCCCTCCCGCCCAGACGTCCACGTCCTAATAACCATAATCCTCCCCCTCCTCCAAGTAAGTCTCTCTTCCCCACCTCCTATCTTACACTTTACCAACCTTATCAAAACAGGTGACGATGATCCACACCCTAGGCATCAAACAAACCTGGTCCCAACAACGTCTAATCCCAACAACAATAACCTCCGTCCTAACCCTCCTCCACTTCCACTCCGTACTCTGGTTCTCTCCCAACTCCTACCCACTCCTCAACTACCTCCCATGCCTCCTCGAATCAATGCTAGCCCTAGTAACCCTCCTCACAATCTCCCTTAACGCCCTAACACAATTATTATTGGAGGGAGAGGTGACGAGACCGCTATTCGGCCACGCACAGAGTTTGTGGCCGAAATGGGATGAAGATTTTTCGGTGGCGTTGTTAAGGTTGGGTACTGCCAGTTTGGAAGCTACGAGTGTGGCGGGGTTGGGGAATGAAGTTGGGGGTGTTAGTGTTGGTGATTCCTTGATTTCGTTACAGCAGCACCTTTCCTCCTCCCCCACCCCCACCTCCTCGAAAGATCACACGGAATACGGACAAGTAGAGATGAACCGATCAGGCGTAGCTTCAATCTCGCATACCACCACCATAACCACCACAACCAAAGGCAAGATCCTAAAATTACGGTTAGTGAGAAAGAAGGGGTTTGGGAACGAGGTTAGGAATGTGAAGGTTAGTTCTGGGCAGGGAGAACTTTGGGTTGACTCGGCTTGGATTAGGGGGTGGACGAGGTTTGGGTGGGGTGTTTGGGTTATTTGTAGGGGGTTTGGGAGATTGGTTTGGGGAGTGATTAGGGGGAGAGGTATTTGGAGGGAGAGAGTTCTTAGGGAGTATGAGGAGGAGGTGCGAAGTGTTGACGATGAGGGTGTGGAGGAGGAAGAAGGGGAGGGAAGTGAGGAGGGGGAAGGAGATAGTTATGAGAGGTTCTTGAGAGGGGATGTTATTAGTGATGACGAAGAAGACTTTTCACCCTTTCACCAAACTCGGACCGGGTTGTCTTCTTCTAGCGTTTCTGATAGCGACGACGACGACGGAGAAGGAGCGGGAGAGACGGGTTCACTCTACGCCGACTTATCCACTAGCACACCCAGTACCCCAGCCGCCCCGCTCCTTCTGGCACACATGACAGACACCTCGTCTTCACCACTTACGCGAAGGAGGTATACCTGGCTGGTCGGTGGGGGCCAAGAGAGGGAGAGGGAGAAGGATGGATGGGAGGATGTTGTTAGGGAACGAAGGAGTAGTGGCAGTAGGAGAGGAGAGAAGGATGGGAGTGATGGGACAAGTGAGAGTAGGAGGAATTGTGTGGTTTGTACTGTTGAGCCCAGACAGATTATTTGTTGGCCTTGTCGGTGAGTCTCCTCCTTTCCTCCCTCCACCACTCTGCGTTTCGTACCCCACTCGCGTTTTTGGTTTGGGTTACTGAATCGTACGACATTGTAGATGTTTAGCGTTATGTGATGACTGTCGGGAGAACTTGGCTTCGAGATCGTCTGCTTCGAAACATACATGTCCCTGTTGTCGTCGGAGGTACGTTCTCTTCCCCTTCCCCTCTTCTTAGAATGTGGCTGACGGACGTGGTGTGTAGTGTCGAAGGATATTCAAGGATATTCATTCCGTAGATTGTTTCTCGTTTGTACCCCTCAGTCGTCACCCCCGGTCGAATCGTCATTTGTAAGAAAGAACGAGCATAAGTTCCTGTATCTATCCATCTTCACGCAATGCAACTTTTTTTAAAAATCCATGCATAAAAACTCTTAATGAGTAATTCAAAGTTTCATCTCCGTAGTATACACCTCTTCCATCACATGAAAGTGACATAAAACCCTATTCGGGAACGAAATGATACCCTCCTGCTCTTTCGACCGCTTCGAAATCGAGAGTGGAGATGATGGAACCGGTGTCTGGGTCTGATAGTGTGCATGAGACTTTGTCGCCTGGGGTTACGGGACCGACGCCGGATGGGGTGCCTGTTAGGATTAGGTCGCCTTCCTGTGTGTGAGATGAATGAGAAGGGAAGGGGAAGGATGGAGGGATGGAAGGGTACCTCGAGAGTCATGATTGAAGATATATGTTCGATGAGTCTTGGGATTGGGAATATCATTTGGTCGGTATTCCCATCTTGTTTGATCTCTCCATTGATCTAGTAGCGCCAACGAAAATGTAAGGGTGAGTATATATTTAAGTAGACAAGGAGGGAAACAGACTTTGAGAGTGAGGTTCAAGTTTTGTGCGTTGGGGGTTGATGAGAGTGGGATGAACGAGCTGGTTTGTTGGATTGTCAATGTAAAAGGGGGGGGGGGGAGGGAAAGGGGGAGATACGGACCCGATGGGAGTGAAGGTATCGAAACCTTTTGCTGCGCTCCATGGTAAACCCTTCTTCTTTACTTGGTCTTGCAAGTTCCTCGCAGTCATATCCACAGCCAACGCTGATGAACAGTTGTTCCAGCCAACTTCAGTATATGAAGTAGTTCCACATCACTCACCGTATCCGGCGATGTGGGAATGAGCATCTGCTTGAGAGATATCCCTTCCGTTCTTCCCAATGACCAAGCCGAGTTCGACTGCCCATGAAGTTTTGGTTAGCATATAACCTGGGGACGGAGGCGCGGGACTGACCTTCATGATGAGCGATGATACCTCTGGGAATCTCGACTTTGCCTCCGGAAGCGACGTAGCTGGTGGTAGGTTTCAAGAAGAAGAAAGGTTCCTTTGGAGTGGTATTCTTGAGCTCTTTGATATGTTCCGCATAGTTCCTTCCTATAGCGACGATCTGAAATCAGGGGGGAATGTGAGTTGGGGGATGCGGGGGTGAGAGGGTGGAATACCTTTTTGCCTTGCTTGAAGAATGCTGCAGCTGCCATGATTAGATTACCTCAGTCACTAACTCGACTCAAGGCGAGGTTGCAACTTCCAAGACTGCAAGGTACCAAGACGGAACGGGGTGGACGAGCTTGAGAAAGTCTTGGGATATCGCGTGGACATTGTTCTCATCATCCCATGCTGTTATTTTTGTAATCTTTTCTGTTGATTATGGTCCCCTTGCACTTGCCAAGACGCGCCTGGAATATTTAATGGATATCTTCGGCTCCGGAGTCCTTGCTTCGTAAAAGCTTGTTGCGTCAAGACTCTTGGCATCGTCACCTCCATCCTTGGCTTGCACCGACTCGTCCATCAATCTGTACAGCCTACCAAAGTCCTTGCGCATATAGTCGCCCTTCGATGTCAGCACAACACCAACCCCGTCGACGCAACAACTGATGAACAACCGAACATCAATGAACCCACGGCGCATCTCGCAATTCCTTGGCAATCTGCACAGAGAACACGAAGTTCTTGGCAAAAAGTCTTAGTGCCGGCAGGTTCTCTGCCGCTTCTTGTTCCCTGATCAACTTTCTGCGCTTGGGCTTGGGGCTTCCCTTTCGCTCTTGGTCCTCTCTTCTCTCTATGTTATAAGCCCAGCTCCCTCCAGCCCTGTCCCTTTGCCATGTCCGCCATGTTCACGATCGCTCTACATCTCTTCATCAGCCTCTCGTGTCTTTTTACCCATGTCAGAGCTCAGGAGCAGTAAGTCTTCCCAGTACCCACATCGATTGGCTGGCGCTGGATTTTCGTGCGTTTTGCTAGGAATAACGATAATGCCCCTGTTGCACAATCAAGCCCAACCCTCGAGATCGTAATGGGCGTCCTCTTTGGTGAGCTGTCCTCCAACTGTACCTCGCCTCGTCACCAACCACCGAGTTCAGGCATCGTGATCCTTTTGGCCGCAGGCGCCATCATCTACGCCAAGACGCGCAGGAGAAGACGATACGACGACCTAGCAGACCCTTCTCTGTCTCATACCACCACATCCTCCCACCATAATTTGAAGAATGGGCATAATGAGAAGGGTTTACGGACTCCTTTTGAATCTGTTCTCAGGCCCGTCAGTCGCTCTCTCCCTTCATACCGCTCGAGGCGTCACACCTAACTTGCATCTTCGTCAGCCGCCACGAGCAGCCCAAGTCTGATGGGCCCCACCCCGACCTGTTTTATTGTACCTGGAGACGTCCCGAAACTCTACGTTGTACTATTTGCATGTTTTCTTCTCTCTCTCTCTCTCTCTCTCTCTCTCTCTCTCTCTTCTCTCTTCTCTTTCGTCTACCGCTGTCAAAGTAATTTTGTGCAATCCGATACATTCCAACCTTCGTGGTGACGATGCCCTTGATACGATAACACAAACTAAAAAATCCCATCTCCATTCCACCTGCAAAAGAAGCGCGTCAACGCGAATCCCACACCTCAAAAGAAGTTCATCCAAAACACCCACCTCCGTGCACATCAGCAACTCAAGATTACAACAAACCAACTCCCAGCACCATTGTACAACCCATCAATCCCCACCCTCTCAACCATTGGGTTCTCCACGATAAAGGAACATCTCAGCAAGCGGTTTCTTCCTATTCCATCCCCTAGGTCCATCTCCATAAAACTTGGCATCCATCAACCTCCTCATCTCGCTATACCTCCCCAACCTTTCCAACATGTACCCCAGTACCCCGACTACGAAATCTCCGATGATCCGAGAGGAGGAGGAGGAAGACTCTTTGCGGTCTCTATTGCTTGGAGTACGCTCTCCATCCGTCATGATACGTCTGGAGTGAAAAGATACCCGCTGATACGGAAAGATCTTGCTCGCCACGAGTTCCCCAAACTCTCTCTCGCCATCCTGGTCGCTCCCGCTCAAAAATGCAGGACCCTGAATCCCAACCACACAAGGAAACGAAGTCAAGTTCGATACATCTCGAGGGATGAGTACACCCCTCCAAAAATCTCCTCCCAACCGATGTTTCCATCCCAACAATAAAACGAGATCGGGTTTCGAGCGTACGAGTTCTCGGATGATGATTTGGTTATTGGCAGCGTCCAGTTCGTTTTGGTGGGATTGGGAATGGAGTGGGTCGATACAGATATATCGAATCCCTAGACTCTCGCAGAATTCACCGAATGTATCGTCGTGTTTCTCGTCTGAGAGCACGAGATGCGGGAAGGCGGGAGGGGTGACGCGGTTTTGGATGTGGAGGAGAAGTTTTTCGATGTGTTTGACTGTCATATCACCGAAAAAAAGGGGGTTGAGATATCAAAACAACGTGATAGTATTTCCCATATGTACTTGGGGGGAAAGAAAGATACTAACCACCGCCTGAGACTAGGATCGTTATACGGTAACCGTCACCCCCACCACTCGGGTTCCCAGCCTTCAAGAGTTCTCTCTTGGCTGATTCTGGAAGAGCCCATTTGTACGGTTCTTCGGTGGATAGGATCCGACCAGGAGCAGGACGGTGATGATATTGGAATACACCATCACTGGGGTTAACTCCCAAACAACCGACCCTATCGATAGAATGTTTCAAGAAAAGGTGATGCCATGATTTTTCTTGAAGGTTCAAGCTCGAACGTCGTTCGTATTCGGTTGAAGCGAATAAAGGAGCGGCGTAATCCCAATCGATGATCCCTATAATCTCCCAATGATCGTCGAGTATAACGTTCCGAGGGTATAAATCGTTATGCGATAACCCCACCCCAGCCAACTTGATAATAACCTCGTCGATTTGGTTTTGGATCTTGTTCTCCACGTACCCTCCGAAATTTCGTACGAGGGTGGATACTTGCCATCCTTTGATGTATTCCATTATGATAAAGGAACAATTCCCCGACCTCCCGAATCCATGCACTTGAGGGACGGGTACGACGGTGCGAGCGCGGTTCATGTTGGCTACCACTGTGTTGACGTCGAATAACGGACTCATCATTTTCATGATATGTCGAGAATCGAGGAGGAGGACGAGGGAGTCATGCCAATCTGTTATGACTCTGATATCGGTGTAAGGAGAGAGGATGGAGGGTGAGACGTAGAATCGTGGGGGCGATTGTTGGGGGTTTGATAAGCGGAGGTGGAATCGACGTCCGATGTCTGCTAGGGACCATGGTGGACAAGTTTGGCAGCGTCTACCGTTTGGTGGTACGACGCATTGACCGATGGGTCTGTCGGGTTCGGGAAAGACTGAGTAGACGGAATCTGATAGGTCTGAGAGTCTCGCTATGATGGAAAAGAGTAGTACGGTCGGAATCAAATTGGCTTCATTGGAAATACTCTGCGAGTGGCGATAACTCACGGTAATTCATGCATGCGAAGGCACATAAAGGGCGAGGGAGATGTAAAGGGGTTGCTCGAGCTTTGTTTTTCTATGTGTAAACAAAACACGGTATGAAGCGGACTCCTTAGCGTTGGAGCGAGTGGAGCACAACTTGGTTCGATTTGCGCCACTTTTCGCCAACTTTTCGCACCCGTTGCCCTCACCCAGAGCCCAAAAACATATCCCTCCTTACCCAAACCGACGTGGGGCCATCTAGAAAGTACTCGATCCGTACGCCTATCTATGTTGTCGCAGAGTTGTTTCGCTCATAACTGATTCTAGAATCACTCCAAAAGTCCCACTGGTAGTGGCATCAGATCGCCTCGAAGCACCCTCGACGAAACGTTGATGAAGTGAACGCCGGCAGGCCCGTCGCTCAGCACTGAGATCTTCTTGAAACAGGTATGTCACTGGACAAACAATTCCTTCACTCCTCACATATCTCATTTGATCTCCGCGAAATCAGATCCCACTGTTCCATAGTCTCACTCCCTCATATGGAGAGGCCCACACCCCACATACCCGTCTCTGCTTCCCAACCACGACATGATTACTTCGCTCCGAGCCCAAGCAACCAGAGCGAAACTCATAACCCTCCCACACCTGGGCCTCTTAGAGCGGAACACCCAGCATCACACGAACCGCTCAATTATATGATGAGGGACGCGGTATACAACCAACCCCGTCGTATGCCTCCCCTCGATTACATCTCCCACACACCCCGTCTACCAGTCTATGCTTGCGAAGCAGTCACAGCACCACCCAACATGGAAAAGAACTCTCGACCTGATCCTCCTATCGCCAATATACGAAAACCACCACATCCGCCTAGCATGCCATATTCTCATATGGGTCTCTACCAAAGTGAGGATATCTTGGGTCCTGATTACCCAGAATACGACCCTCCACCATCGCATACCGGGAATGAAGGAGAAGAAACTCGTCCAGAGTTGATGATCCACGCTCCTTCAGCTCCACCTCCATACCCCAAACCTGTCGGCGTACATTCATGGATAGCCAGCTTGAATACAAATCATGGAGTCGACTTGGGTCCTTCCTCTGCTCCTCCCCCGTGCGAACCAGATCAATCTTCTTATCCGAGTAGTCTTGGGTCTCCCGCTCGTCCTTTCAACTGGATTGAGGACGTGACGGATGATCAGCCTATCGAGGCTGTTGGCTTCAAGAGGTGCTCTTGGTGCGCATTGTCGTACCGCATTACAGATGGGAAGAGGTGTAGGTGCACGCCGTCTGATGGGGACGGTGAAAGGCCCTCATACTTTGTGAAGCAGTAGCACTTTGCCTCTTGATCCGGTCTAGCGTCACGCGGCGATGGAGAAATGCCGACATGTATTTTTGAATCCACATTCGACAAAGACGAGGCAGGCAGAGGAGTCAGCGTGGGTTGTAATTATACTGTACATGTATTCGTTCATCCCTGTACTGTTGGGATAACGACGCCGGAAGAGTTACAGTGAACAAAAATATGGGAGCACAAGGGGACCCAACCATGAAGACCTCCTTCCGTGTAAACGTCGACACGGGAGTGACTTGACAGAGATGGTGCTGCCCAAACCTATTTTGACTCTTCGAAAGACGAGAGATGCGTCCTTGCCCAGGCAACCCTCGGTGGCCGATAGAAGAACGACTTGCGTCCATGCTGATTTAGAAATGCGGGAAAGAGATAAGACGTCACGGGTGGATCAATCACCACCTTCCCCTCTCGGAAATTATGCGGGATAGGGGGACGAACGATATCGAGAGAGGAAACGAGGAAGACAACTGAGGGAGGGAGAGCATATGGCACCAACTCCCAAGAACCCAACCCTAATGGAGAAGACAAACCTCTCCAGAACCATGCCGTAAACCGTGGATCCAAATGAAAAGCATGCAGCAATGGCGTTGTGGCAGTGACTTCGACGAGCGCATGCTACAATCGGGATCGAAGCATATGCATATTTGATGACAGGAATAGCTTCATCTGCTTCGGAGCTACCGAGGGATGTGCTCACCCGTTTATAGGTATCCTCCGCTAAAAGCAGACTTCGAGGCTGCGTAACAAGTCGTTGAGTAAGAGGTAGACGGGTGGAAATTTATAGGATGGTCTCCAGGTGGTAGTGGGGACTGTAGCGGGATGTTTTGAGGAATCCTTGTCCTCCCGACGTGGGAATGCATGAGGGGGCATGGCGGCAGGTATCCAGCCGATCCCATGCCGAGGGCAATACTTTTGAGTTCAAGTTGTTGTGGGATCCAAGTTATATCAGCCAGAGAGTGGGCGAGGATGGAATGTGGCAAGTTCCTCCAAGTGGAAATTACGAAAGTCTCTGCTGATGCTCGATCAGTCGTACTGCAGAGGAATTTGCAATAGTAAATTGAGAGCATCAAGCTCAAATCTTGAACGAGGTACCGCATTGCAGGGCCATCAGGGTAGGTCATCACGGAAGAGGGAACCCGGCGGCTCAGATGTCACCCTGATCTGACATACGGGTCAGGATGAGAATCAAGGCCATTCCGCAATAGGTCTGGTAAATTGTACAACATGTCGAAAGGACATGAATGATAAGTGAGTAAGGAAAGAAGAGAATGCATGTGCCACCGAAATCGCACGTCAGATGAAGGTTGACTCGGGCTCGCTCCCCCCAGTAACAACAGGATCCTCTGCGGAAATCGGACCGACTCGAGGCAAGGGATAGGAGTGGTAGGCACCGTCGGTGTAGATTTTCAGGCGACGGGCGGAGGCAGTGGGTTCGGCGAGGCAATGTCGTGGGATGCCGCATTCCGTAGTAGATGTAAGCTTGGAAACACAGTCTAGAGACAACAGGTCCCAGGTGGAGCCCTCGTATGTCATCCGAGGTGGACATCGACGCACGAGAGCCCTCGGTCAACAGCTGCCATTGGGTGGCACAAGGTCGAAGGGCCAATGGATAGACCATTTACGGGGTCCACGTTTTTGTTCGTTAGTGGATGCAAGTAGATGAAGCGGGGAACAAAACATACGTAACGGCCAACGACCGAAGGAGACTGGTATGTACGGCAGAAGACCCTTGACCGAGGTCGACTACATGATACACCAGCGGCCTACTCCAGACAGGCAGGGTCCTTACGCCACGCCGCTTGCGCACCCCTTATCACTTATCGTGAAGCGACAAACGCAGTTAGCGCAGAGAGTATCAAAGAAGTTGGAGAGGCCTATCAGGCCTTACGGCACTCAGACAGGTCTTGACTGACGAGTTCCTGATCTACAACTGTTGTGAGAGATGGCTTCTCGATTCCCACCTGTATGGCAGCTTCGCACCGACGATCGGCAAGGTGGATGTTCTCCCTGGGCCTTGATAGTCGTGTTGACCAATGATGCGACGGTGGGTTGGTTGCAGACGCCTGACGTTATGGGAAAGTGGGCGGTTCAAACGGAAGGGAATTCGTCATAGGGCCATCAATTGTTACCACGGGGATCTATTGACAAGACAAACGTTGTACTTACGGTCCGTACAGAACTTGAGATGGGACTGTCCTTGGCGAATAGCCACCGCGGCGCAAGACAAAGGATTGGGTGGTTACTATCGCCGAGAAGGTTAACTCTCGCGAGGTCATTTACGTTACTTCGAAGAAGCCCAAAATATGCGTACCTTGTTGGAGTCAAGTAGAAAAATCGATGAATGACAATTTCCTCGGACAGAAAAGAGGCTAGCACATGTTCGCCTCTGCGAGGATCTTCTTGTGGTGGGATCGTCCTAGAAACTTGCAGGAGGGGAAGAGTCCCACCCACCGAAACTGCAGGATTACGAGACGTGAGACATCATTTTCGCGAGCCCACGACAGACCGAGTGACGCCGTCTCGGGCTTGGTATCAGTTTGAGCAGGTATCTGGCCCTCAGCTGAGGTTGTCGCCCTCCATCCTTGTGCGTTGTTGAAGTTGGAAACTGTGCGGAACGGCCGACCTCGTGGGGGAATGCGGGGTAGTCAGGGTGGCCGACAAATTAGAAGTCCGAATTTGTTTTAGTGTCATTTACTGCCACAAGAGTCGGTGACGGTGGTCCCTTCCGCACGACGACCTCAGCTAAGCTTTTGACTTGGTTTCAGCGCTGCTTGGACGAGGAGGACATACACGCATATCTTTCTCAGCAAGAAGTCTGAACTTCGCTTCTGTCATCATCGATCTGGCTTCGACAGCTGGTGGAACCCGTCGCGGAAATACAACGTAATTCTCAGATCTCCCTCTGACTTGCCTCTCGGAATAGGCCTGCCTTTCTGCTCGTCCAAACCAGGACCTGTTTTCACCACACCCATACCTTCTCATCGCTCCTCGTGCAGCCACTCTTCAATTAGAACGGCTCATTCCATTCTCTCGGCCACTTTTCCTCACCCCTCGCGTCATTTGCCACAACTTTGATCTGCACTTAAACCCAGGTTCTTTGGGTTGAAGTTGCTCGAAGCTCGATCTGGTCACTTCACCCACCGCTTGATTCAACACCATGCCGCCTTCGCCCGCCTCCTATTCACAGTACTACTCGCACCCAACGCAGCAAGCGTCTGGTTTTCAGTTCTCGCAGCCAGCGTCTATGAGGCAACACGGTGGAGAGATGCCGCATCATTCAATGCAGCCTCCGGAATCTCCTTCTATCCCCCTCGATCCTTCGCTCGCTCTCTATCCCCCTCCGTACTACTCGTATCAGCAACCTCAGCACCAACAGCAGCAGCAGCATATGCCTCCACAACATCTCCAATTAGCGCCCGCTGGCGGCCTGTCATCTCCCTCTTCTCAAGGTTCTGAGACTGCTGGGACCCCCACCGATCAAGCCTTCCAGGCATCTGCCGCTAATGGCAAGCGGTCATCGTCCGCCGCCAATGGAAGTAGTACAGACAGTCGAAAGAAGGCGCGGAGAGAGGAGGAGGATGACAGTCCAAGTCCTGCTGCTGAAAAAGAGGAGCAAAAAGCCAAACCTACCAGAGGTTCCAGGTGAGTGGATATTTGCCTTCGTGCCTCGGATAGAGCTCATTAGAGCGTCTTCAGGGCCTGTACGGTTTGCCGCCGTCTGAAAATGAAATGTGTTGGCGCAGAACAAGGTCCACCCTGCAAGAGATGTCAAACGGGTAATCATGAATGTATATTCGAAGAATCCAATCGGGGAAAACGATCTGCGAAGTATGACCCGTTTATTGTCTCTCTTTACCGCAATTCGTTGTTTACCCTCCGATCAGGAAACACGAGCTCCTTACTCGCTCCCTTCGCAAGATGGAGCGTACCCTCGATACCGTCCTCCGTTCCATTGGTAATCCAAGTTTGGCATCTGGGATGGTCTCACGCTCGCCTTCACCCTCAATCCAAAATGAGACAACACAAGCTCTCCTCGCATCACCGTCGCCTCCCCCTTCGTCTAATGTAGAACATCAGCACTCACATCATCGACCGCCATCACCTAAACTACATTCCTTACCGGATAATTCTTTAAATCCCCTTGGCCTACTCGCCGAGGCTAGTCTCGCCAACCGACGAGCGCAAATAGCATCGAAGCCCTACGTCAGTTCATTAGCACGCCAAGCAGATCCAAACGAAGTGCGTAAGGTCGGAGTCGCCAGTGAGACTTACTTTAAGCCTGGTTTGTGCCCATTCTCCGTACTTTGCGAAAGCTCGAAGAACTGATGTTGGAACGCAGGACCTATGACGATTCTACCGCTGCGGCGGTTATTCATCGAGAGACAGGTTCAGCCTGAGATGTTGAGTTTTGTTACGACCGACCAGGTCGTTGCCATGTTCAAAATGTATGTCTCACCATCGACTCACTTCAAGTTGAAACTGACATGTGCCCTTTCAGATTCTTTGACCACATGAATGTATGTTGGTCCCCGCTCCGATCTGCTCACTTTTTAACCTGAGGACCAGATGCACGCATTCCTTCTGGACTCAGAATTCCATACACCCTCATTAGTTTGTTCCCGATCACCGTTTCTCCTCACAACCAGTAAGTCGCAACGAGATTTATTACTGCCACCCTATTGAGCAATTGATTCCGCAGTATGTGCCATTGCATCGAAGTTCTACACCGAATATCCTGACCTTCACGTTCGGTTGACGGATCTTGCGAGGAAGTTGGCGTTCGACGTTCCTGCGCAAGGCTACAAATCTGTCGAGATCGTCCAGGCCTACCTGCTACTATCCTTGTGGGGTTGCGGCCCGGTGGAAAGGTTCGAGCAAGACAAGACTTGGCTGTTGCTAGGTATGGGAATCAGGTTCGTGTCAAGTCCATTTCTCTCCCTTCAGTATCTGATCTCCACTGCCCCATTCCACACTCTCGCCCACCTGTATTACCATCCTCTGCCCTGGTTCCTTTCAATCCCACACACAGAATGGCGATAGATCTGAACCTGCATCGTAAAAGCGCAGTCAAGAGCCAGGATAGTCCCGAGGGTCGTGCCCGCGATCGTGAAATCCACAATCGCGAGAGGACTTGGCTGCTCTGTTTTTGTCTGGACCGAAGTTTAAGCGCACAAATGGGAAAGCCGCATTCTATCAAAGAGGAGTACGTAAATTCAATATCGGTGCCTTTGGCGTTTCGTCCAAAATTCCGAGAACTCGGAGTCTGAGTGGGATCGCTTACTTACTTATTGCTGACAGCTTCATTATTCGTAACTCTTCTCAATGGTACAAGGAGGCAACCGCTATCGCAGGTGACGCCGGGCTAGCAGCATACGTTGTATGTCGTTATTTTCTTCGGTGTCGATTTTCTTGGGCGGTCGAACTTATCGTCATTGATAGGACTTGCAACGGATCTTATCCCGCTCTCTCGACATTCTCTACGCTGGCACAGAGACTCTCTCAGGTCTTCAAACCAACGTTGACTATCTCCTCGTAATCAAAACTATAGAAACACAAATCCTCGCCTGGCATCACGAATGGACACAATTCCGTCGGATAGGCAATCCTTCAGAGTATCAAGAAGTAATTGGGAGGTTTTATTTTAACTATGCTATGCTCGTCGTTAATTCTTTCGGACTGCAAAATGCGTTGGAGAGGAGTGCGGTGGATATTGGACATTTCTTTGCGAGGTGTCATACGTCGGCTACTACTTGCGCGTTGATCATACGGGACGAACTGGGACCTCGTGCCTATCTCAAATATTCACCGGACTCGCATTTTGTGTTTTGTTCGTATGCTGTTCTGAGTTTGTTGAAGGTGGGTTATTGTTTTTGTCTGCTAACTCTAGGATTGTTCCTAATTCCCGCCTGCTTCGTTATTTCCAGCTCGTCCGCCCAGAGTTCCAGGCATTCCTTGACCATGAGCGGACTACGTTGGCTCTGGTGAATGACGTAGCCGATCTCTTGGAAGGCATCGCCGCTGGACCTCTCCACACTCCAGCCCTCTACAGTGGCTTCCTGCGAGCCCTCATCTCCCAGCGGATGGACGCTCAAGCCGCTCTAGCCCAAGTCCCCAAGGACCACACCTCCACCCAAGACATCAGCGCTATCCTCAACCGCCTCGGCGACCTATCATCACACTCGTCATCGTCGATACACCTTAACGGTGATCACAACAATCATCTTCAACACCCCACCTCTGCCGACGCGGATCCCGCGTTGACGGACTTCCAGTTTGAGAGTGAGATGGGACCTGTGGCCGATATGTCGACTTTTCCGCCCACGATGGTTTCTCATCCAAGTGAAGGCGCGGGGATGTTGTCGATGGATAGTATCTTGCATGGTGGGTTTTGGGATAATGTCTTGGTACCTGGTAAGGTCTCCGTCACCAATCAGATGAAGGGAATCCGCTCACTTCATTCAATCAAAGGGTATTCGAACTCCTTTGAAGGTCTCAGTGGAGGCTTCGTTTATGGCGCTGGTGGGAGCGGTCTCATCACCCCGCGGTTGGGGCTGTCACCCACTGCTTCTGGCGCCAACACGCCCGCTCGGGGTCGACTTGGCTCAGAGCTAACGCAACAGAAAATCAACGCGGCTTTTGATGTCGCGAAAAACGACGGTGGGGTTGAGACCACTGTATGACGTTGGCGGATGACGGTGTAGGTTTTCAGCAGTAGCGTTTGGTTGTGTGAAGTATTTATATCAATATTGAGGTGGATGTTTTGCGCATCGTATTGTTCAGTTTGTCTTTGCTCCACTTTTTGATTTGATTGCAACTCCTAGTCCACTCCATGGATTGCTTGCTTTCTTGTATTGCTTTGTTCCTCATATAATTCTATTGTGTATTACGAGTCACTTCATGGCATTCAGCTC
This sequence comes from Jaapia argillacea MUCL 33604, assembly GCA_000697665.1. NCBI lineage: Eukaryota > Fungi > Basidiomycota > Agaricomycetes > Jaapiales > Jaapiaceae > Jaapia > Jaapia argillacea. Next base: position 1,695,773 of record KL197713.1, read on the forward strand.
GCGATTGTGCGCTTAATTGAACAGCATAGTCATAAGTAGGATGCACGGCGCTTCACCAATAGTCCGAGGAGATAGAAGCGTGGCGACGCACACGCCGGCTCCGTTTTGTGCCACTGTCAATCCTGTCAGCCTCTGATCATGCAAACAAAGGTCGACAACACCGGGAGCCTTCGATAGACTGCGACCAACACTTGCGGCCACTTGTCACAGCTCTGCGTCGAGGGCGGGCTTAGTCCGCAATGGCGGTCAGTGCTTCGGTGCCGCTGCTCGGCATATTTGCCGTAGATGATGATGGTCGCCATCCGAGTCATCTGGACACGGCAGTACTGTAGAGGACAATTACTTCCAGGATACTGTTTGCTTGACTTCTCCACGACTACAACTTCAACGACTGACGCCCTCGTACGCTCATTATTTTACACGCTCTCTGGCTTAACATGCCTCGCATTCTTTCTCTCGCGCTTCTGTCTGCAGTGACAATCCCTGGTGAGTCAAAAGATATATTCAACGGCTGGCGAGTACTATTCTAACAATGAAGCATCTTGTATCCAGTCGTTTTTGCGGGGACTTCTCTATATATTCCAGGATTTGATCCCCAACCCTTGAGCGTATCCGAAATCGGAGCTGGATCCGATGGACGAACTACATGGCAAGTTATCGGTGTGCCAGGTACAGATGGCCAAGTCGATTTTCCTGGAACCGGTACGTCCCTCCTTCTGCTACCATAGCTCTTGCGCTAACCAGTTGATCTCATTGTCCAGCTACCCTCATCGAGGGCCCAAATGATGCCGTGATCACATACAGCGTAGCCGGCCTCCAACTCCTAGAATCGTGTTCCCTGTCAGCAGGATTGGCTTACTGTACTGCTGCTGGTTTTGGAGAGGGGTCGTCCGTCGCTGTTACCGGGACTGAGACTGCCACTCCGATCTCTGTGGAAGGAGGTGCGGCTACTGGGGCCCCTCAGGCCAGTGGGTCTATCACTTCGGTTCCTACGGCTGCATCTACTGGAAAGACCGGTAGTGGGTTTTCATCTGTGTCAAAGACTCAGACTCCAGGGTCCTCCGGTGCCCCAGCTGCGGCGACCACTGCTGCCTCGAGTGGGGGTATGAAGGTTGGACCCGTGATGTGTGGTGGAGTTGCTGGACTGGCGATGCTAGCACTCTGTTTCTCGTACTTGTAGTCGTGACTTGACTCAACCATGTGTGATTTTCCTATCCTTTTCCCCTTCACCAGCAAGAACTTTGTTTTGTGATCGGACACGTGGCATCGAAGGCGTTCGAAAAGTTGGATGGTGCTGTCAACAACGTCCGATATCCAGACTGCTCCAACCGCCAGCAACTTGACCAGCTCAACCAGGCTCAACGTATTCAAGCCTTATTTCCGAGCCCAACGCCTCTGAACAAGTGCCCTTGAATGCCCCCACCTTCTGCGGTTGACCCATGGCTACACGGTCGTCGCTTCGGCATTGTCATTGACGCTGGTTCGTCAGGTTCCAGACTCCAAATATACAGCTGGAGGGATGCCGTCACCGTTCGACTTGAACAAGGTGAACAGGCCTACCATTCGTTACCCAAAGTCGAGAAAGGGGTGAGGGAAGGTGAGGAATGGGTCACAAAGGTTGAGCCAGGTGAGTCGGTGTTCACTGTTCAGATATTGGATTGCACTTAGACGGGGGTTGGACAGGGATTTCATCATTTGCGTCCAACCTAGAAGATGTGGGTCCTTACTTGGCACCCCTCCTTGAACATGCTCGGAGTCAGATCCCCCCTTCGCTCCAACCGTCCACGCCGCTGTTTCTATTGGCTACGGCGGGCATGCGATTACTCCCACCTAGCGAACAAGCATCTATCCTCACCCAAACCTGTTCTTTCCTCAAATTCCACTCCAACTTCCGTATCGACGACCCGTCGCCTTCAGGTCCGTGTGGGAGTAGCGTGAGGATCATCACCGGAGAGGAGGAAGGTCTATTTGGTTGGATAGCCGTCAACTACTTGATGGATGGGTTTGGGAAGGACACTGGAGAGAAGGACGTGGACGTAAAGAGGACTACGTATGGGTTCTTAGACATGGGAGGAGCCTCGACCCAAATCGCTTTCGAACCCAAGCAAGAGTATAGGGAAGGCGCGGACAACTTGATAGAAGTGAGGTTGAGACTGTTGGGGGGTGAAGAGATCAAGCATCAAGTTTTTGTGACGACTTGGCTTGGGTATGGAACCAATCAGGCTAGGGAACGGTATATTGCGAAAATCGTCGACGAGTTCGAACGAGCTAAGGAGGAGGTTGCGACCACCACTCCAGATAGTGTCGGTTCGTACACCGACCCTGTCCAAGTGCCCGACCCCTGCCTACCAAAGAATCTCGAACTCCCGCCTGTGGTGATACAACATAGTCCTACTCCCGACAGACTTGCGAAATCCTACACGTTATTCGGCACCGGTTCGTTCCCTGCCTGCCTTACCAGTCAAGCATCCCTCTTGAACAAACACCTGCCATGTACAAAACCACCGTGCCCATTCAACGGCATTCACGTCCCACCTATCGACTTTTCTTCCTCCCACTTCATCGGTGTGTCGGAATACTGGTACTCGAGCGAACACGTCTTTGGTCTTGGAGGTGCTTGGGATTACGTCGAGTACGAGAGAGCCGCGGAGAGCTATTGCGGGAGGGGTTGGACTGATTTGATGGAGGGACATTGGAGGGAACCAGGCCGGGTTCGAGTGGATGCAGGCGTTGAAGAAACCGACTCGGAACGTGCAACAGGTGTCCAAGCCGAACCCGGAAGTCGCTTGATCGACAGAGTAGAGATCTCACGTCTCCAAATGCAATGTTTCAAAGCTGCTTGGATCGTCAACGTCCTTCACGAAGGTCTCGGTATGCCCCGTATAACAGACCCAGGTGGAAACGCCACAGGCCACCAAGGCGAACAAGTAGCTGAGAAAGCAGCTGAAAAGGGATTGGGAAAACCACCTGTCTTCCAATCTGTCGATACTGTGGGTGACGTTGCCATTAGTTGGACTTTGGGGAAAATGGTGTTGGAGGCTAGCAAGGAGGTCCCACCACTTGGGGCTGGTGTACCGCCGTTGGTGGATCCTATCGATGGGTTGTCGGATTCGGAGTTGGAGAAACCGAGTATGCATATCCAGCCTATCCGCCCACCCTTCCTGGATTTCGACGCTATCGAAGACCGGATATCACACCATTTGCCATCAGCGCTCACAAGGCAGTCCTTGGGCTTCTCGTTCATTGGCTTGGTGTTCTACTTCATTTTCGTTCTGTCTATTGCGACGGTTTGTTGGAGGTTGAGGAGGTATTTTGGGCCTTGGGTTAGGAGGGTTGTACGAGGCGGATTCAAGAAGGAAGAGGAGATTGACGCGGGTAGGGAGGAGTACTTGATGGGTGGAGGAACGACAAGTAGTGGCAGCGTCACGCCCACCGGCTCCGCTACCCCCTCTCCTCGCCAATCTCGCCCCCCTTCTCCGACGTCCCCCGGGACAATCCGCAGACTCTTCAGTAACAAACCGAGCCGAAAATCGCGACGACGACTTCCACCGCCTATTATCACGAACTTGTTGAATGACCGACCTGGGTTGTTGAGATCGGTGCAGACGTCGCCTGGACGTATATCAAATCCAACCCGGTCATTTTCGACTCCTACTCTTTTGAACGGAAAATCCGGGCATTCTGCCTATCCTTACCCCTCTCCACTCAATAATCAAACCGGAAACACTTCTGTGAATCACCTAATGTCGAATCTCGTTCCCCGTCCCTCCTCTCCATCTCTCTCCCACCTCGACGAAATAACCACGACTTCAGCAACATTTATCAATATGAATGGAGGGAACAGCATATACTCGCTAACCTCTCGCTCACGCAATTCATCACAAATGAACCTATCGACTCTTCCACGACAGCAGCCAATTTCACGATCGAATAGTGCGATGCACGTCTCATAACATTCATATGTTTCGCCCGCGACGCGTAACTTAATACGTCTCATACCATAATCAACACAAGGAAACTGGACTTTGTGTCTCTAATCTTTTTCTCTCGCGAGGACTTGGCAGCCACTACCGTCGATTCCTCCAATGATCTTCTGGGTCCAGTCGTTTCGCCACTCCTCCCTCCTATGGGAATACCAGCTTCCATCCGCGTGGGCTCTACGGAGCGCCGCGAGCCACGATGATGAGGACAAGGATGAAGGCTGACGATTGGATGGAAGGTCCTTCCGAAAACCCATCGACTGCGAACCTAATTTGGAGAGCATATGGCAGCAGACTGAAGGCGTAGTGATCGTGAGGACTTTATCTTGTCTTTGGCGGCATTGGCAACGTTGGCAACCGTATAGAAGACTGGGATGTCTTCACGTTTGGGATAAGAAGCTCCATTCTTGGCTTCGATTGGACTTGGGACTATGATAGGTAGATGACAATCATGTCGATCACACTGGGACAATATTAGAACGATGTACACGATGGACTGTCAAGTTATTAATTCGTCCAGATAGGCAGTGTTCATGTGCTCATGTCTCGGATCACAGAGATTTACCTTCCTTCGAATCTGTCGCTCGTCGACGGGAACTCTGAACTAAGCATAGGCATACGGATGGTGAAGCGACAGCTGACATTATCATCGGCGTGCTAAGGATCCTGATAAGTACTCGGAACATGTGTTAAGAGGTTACTCAGGACATCAATTATACTTGGGTCGCGACCGTGTGCCACCCACAGGAGCAGCTGGCTTTGTCCTTGCCAGGATTTTGGAAGATTCCAATCTGTTTCTGACTTCCCTCAATCGGAGGATGTCGTGGACCCAGTCACTCCGACCTGCTTCCTCCAACCCGAAGCCATGTAATCGCCGTTCGTCTTCCCAGTTCTGGAGCTCTAACGAGTTCCGTGCCCCGTTGCGCCAGAGCATCAGTTGGACGATGGCTTCCGGCAGAATAACACATGAACAATACTGGAAGGGGCACTCCTGAGCACCAAGGCCAATTCTAGCCCGCGTCAAGACTCACCTCAATCAACTGAACATGTCCTAGTTGGTCAAGGCGTTGAGGCACCAAGGTTTTCCGCAGCTCTTCAACGCGACGTTCCTGCAACACAGACATCCGGAATCATACACCAGAGAGTAGTAGGGTTGTACTCACTGCAGCTTGTGCCCGAGCATCCTCATCCGCGGTACTTTCGCTGCTCCGGGTTATCTGAAAGAACAATCGTCAAATGAAGGTAGGGTAGAAATATTGTTGGAAAACTCACATCGGATTCATATCCCGAACCATCGAAGGGTGGATTCTGCGAAAAATTCTGTTCAGATCAGGGAACGTGTTGAACGAAAAAGGACCTACATCCACAGGGTCGTCTGCGACCACAGTCATAGACGAGGGGGGCCCATTGACAGGTGAGGCTTCGGCGGTGCGCTGGAATAATACTCACGTCAGCGATAAAAAAAAGTATCCCGCGAAAGTGAACTACTTGGGGCGAATCATGTGCGAAGTGCGGTCGGTCGACATCTACAGGAGATGTTCGGGATCCATTGGCCAACTCCTCTTGCTCCATGGCCACCATCTGGGAGGTAATGAGATAGGTTCCATCAAACCACAAGTGCACGTACGTTCATCTGATCATCGTTGTCATTCGGCTCCAATGCGGATGCGTCCGGTTGAGATGGCACCGAGGCGTCCTTAGGAGGTCATGTTAGCGAGCAGAAAGTTGTACGAAGGGCTTCGCATTTACGGTAGTAAGTTGTGGGACACTGGGTTGGACAGGCTCGAACCCACCCACGTCATCGAGCACTATCGGCTGAGAGTCGGGTACCACCTCGTCCTCCTTTTGATGGCGTTAGCTAAATGTGAATTATGAAACACCATACTTACCTCCATCGCGTCATCATCAGGAACTGTCATAGACGAAGGTGGCTCCCGAGGCGGTGATGATGCGACGACAGTCGGCTTTGTGAGGAACGTATGATCAGATCAGTAGGCAACGAAAACGCAACCTGACTCACGTTTACCGAAGCTTCTCTGGATATAGTCAGATCCATCACATCTCTCCTTGGAGGCGACACTAGATGTACCTGCCCACCATCGACCTGTTCCTCGACAGGCCACCCCAACATCGGCAACCCGCCCGTAACCTCCCAAAAAACCCACTTCTGTAAAACCTTCAAGCACTCCGCAACCTCTTTCGCCTTCAAGTCACCTCGTAGATTCGAGGCTTCCTTGACTTTCTTCTGCAAGGAACCTCCTTTCAAATAATCCAGATGGTTCCGAGTGGCGGGAGGGTATTCGCCTTTGATTAGAGCGGTGAGAGCGGGCATGGTGTATGCCAATTGGTGGGGTATGGAGAGGTCATAAAACGCTCGTATGGTTATCGGGACTGCAGGTATCGGAAAGGCGAAGGGCTGGTTGGGGGCGGAAGATGTGGGCGATGGAGGAGGTGAGTCATCATCCCCTTCGTCATCCGCATCTTTGAGTGAAACGGCACTCTCAAATTGGCCCATCTGGAGCAAAAGTAGTCGAGATCCTCAGCGATCTTACGCGAAGAGTGAAAATTGCCAGCGCTACTGACCTTACAAGTCCCAAATTCGGGCTCGTCGCTCGTATAGAAGAAACTTCTGGGAACCTTCTTGATTTCCAAGCTGAGGTATACCAATTCGTAGAGACCCTCCTTGTTCCTGTCGTTGGGACCCTTAGGTGGGACATATCGGAGGATCTTCGCAGGCCAATACTCCGTCGCAGTTTTCTTCCCCTTAGCGAGCAACAACTCGCCAGGAATCTGGAGGCTTGGATCTGGGAGTGGGGGTGACCAATTTTCGCCTGCCTCTCCTTCCATCTCATCCTGCGGCTTGTGTTTCCGACCCGTCGATTTGGCCCGTGGCCGAGTTTGGGTTTTCACGCGATGAGGGGTGCGTTTTGATTTTGATTTTGACGAATCGTCGTCGTCGGAATCGAGGTCGGAGAGCTCCGACTCACTGGAGAACGCAGCGACGCCATGAGAGATGAATTCGGGGAGACCGTCGTTGGCTTCAGCGTCGGCCTTCAACATGTCGTCGAAAGCCTGCGTCCATCTAGCTTCGATATCCGTTTTCTGCTTTTTCTTCGGCGAGGCTTCGAGGTCTTTCTTTGGTGAACCCTGGGAAGGATCTAGAGGTTGGCTCAATCTGAAAGTGGACGCATTGAAGCGAATGCTCTTTCGAGGATTCTGCATCGAAAGCACATTCAGTTGAGAAGGCGGGGTGAGGTCAACGATCCGGGATGCTGAGGGTGACGGTTGGCCAAAGAGGGATATCATGAGGTTTCCCACCGAGTTTGCATGAGAAACCTAGAAAAGGACGAACATTCTTCAGTGGTGTGAAGGGAAGACGAGGGGAAAGCAGGACGTACCTGCCCGGGCCACCAATAAGCTTCAAGGTCTTCATCGTCCAGAGTGGACTCAATAGCCCGACCGCCTCGATCCACGCGCACCCACACCAGGGCTTTCAATTTCGGTCGTTCCCATTTATCCTCACGAAAGGGTGCACGTACTTGCGGACTGCTTTTAGACGGCGTTAAAGGTAGGAGCGCACTGGCGGTGAGAGTCCTGCGACGAGATGTGGGACGGGTATCGGGTGTCAGTGGAGAGGACATGAAAGTATTCGTTGGCTTGGGGCGTGATGGCGTTGCTTTCGGGAGTGGTTTCGCTTTGGATTTGGGAGGTGAATGGGTGGAAAGAAACTCGGGGAACTCAGATGAGTCTGAGGCAACGGGGATGCCATCATGCTGCTCTTCCTCTTCCGAAGAGACGTTAGACTCTGCTGAATCTGAGAGTGGGCGCTTTCGCGAAGTAGGCTTCGCTTTGCCCTTTCCCTTCGGTTTGGATTGTGGTCGTGTGGCAGAAATCGATTTACCGGTGCTCCGAGCAGTACCACTGGCTGGAGCAGATGAGGAGACTCTGGGCCTACCTCCCTGCTTCGAACTGGAAGCCACAGGCCCTTTCCCTGATCCAACTGCCCTCCCCATACGACCCCTCAGCTTCCCATATTGCTTCTTCACCAGCGGTTTCCTCGTCGGCGATGAAACCTCGTCCCCTGATGAGTTACCGCTATCTGGTGATTCATCTCCTCGCACTGGTGAGCTCTCCAGCTGAGCCTTGAAGCTTGCCGCAGCCCTCCTAGCCGCACCTCGAGGAGCAAGAGGTTCGGGTCCAAGGCTAGCCATCCCTGAAGTTCTTGATCGTGGCCCCCAGCAAAACCGGTGGGTTTTGGTCGATTCAGAGTATAGTGTATGCGTGGAATCGAAAAATGGGAACCCAGGAGCAGAATAGCGTCTCGAGCCGGCGACGCAGGCCACGATGTGCAAGCCAGGTGGTGGATCTGAACGCGTCGGTCACGTCGTCGTGTCACACATAGCGAACCGACTTCGGCCCGTGAAGGTCATAACGACTTAACCCAAAGACTGTGACGCACAACGTATGTCTTGGTTCTCGCCTCAGCACCAACGGACGCTGGAGGAAAAAGGAAATATAATATGAAAGGCTACAACAAATGGAGAAAGTACATGGAAACAGGGAGGTAGGTTACGCAGCGTGCAAGTCGATGGAATGGAATGTAAATCTGATCGCAGTATACATATGGCTCTTGATGCGGATAACTTCAACTTCTCCATTAATCACCGTTGTCGAGTTGGTTTTCAGCCTTGAGGCAAGCAACCAAATTCTTTTGAAATTCTTGATCGAACCGTTTAGGATTCAAGACAATAACAGCGACCCACTGTATAAGATACTAATTTAAGCACTGAGCATACACCAAAAGACGGTCGTTACTCACTCGGTTCCCTTTTGCAAATTGGGTGATGACAATCTCTATATTCGATGGTGTGTGTAAACTCACATCCGAGGCTAGGGCTGACTTGGCAAGTGAAACTTGATGCTAACACCTTCGGTTAATAGCAGGACGGAGAGGGATCAGGAAACACCCACATCTCGCCCGAGTCGCTCGAACTCGCCGGCCTCCAAATGCCTTTTCCACTGTGGGAGATAATGTCCAAAGTAGACCACACCATCCTCCCCTCCTCGTCCAAGAACGGGTGATATGGATCCACAATGAGCTTGAGACCTGACCGATAGTAGTAGCACAGCTTGTCCCGGCCTCGACGGAACGCCTGGAGCGGTATGAAGGAAGATAAAGCCTTTGGGGGAACTTTTTCTGAGAGCCTGGTGAAGGCGGTTGGGATGTCGAGGGTCTGCTGAATGGGATGCAAATCGAAAGGCGTTGAGAAACCCGAGGACTTCGGTCCCGAGAAGTTTGATAAGGAGGCTGAGAGGGAGTACAGTGGGGAAGTGTGGAGGGACGAAAATCGACTTCAGGTTGTTCTTCAGAGACAACCAGTTCGGAGTGCTGTGGAGAGTCTGCTCCGTCGAAACGTGGGGTCAGATTGACGAATTCGCTATATCAGCAGGCAGTTCGTACCTTACGTCTCATTGCAATCCGGCGCTCCTGCGACATGTGAGGCGAGCCCTGCTTTTCGGTAACTTTCGTTTTGAATTCGTTCATTAGGCGATTGAACTTGCCCTTCTTCGGCTTAACTGAGGAGGAGGAGTCATGCCCAGAAATCGTTCGCTTCCGCTTCATATTTGTCTGTCGCTCCAGATCGGCAACCGGGGGATGTGAACCAGTAGCGGTAGAGACTCGAGGATTCATCTCGGGGAATTCATCAAAGTTGATCGAGGTCCAGCTGAATGCGCTCGAAGAAGGTTCCAATGTCATGTCACTAGCTGATGCAGAATGACTGGCAGGGAAGACGGCTTCGTTGTGGAGGTTCTTTGTAGGGGTGGTGGGAGTAATTGACAGTGATGGATCCAAGGGGATAAGTGTTGGCCCAATAGAAGTAGAGCCAACAGACGAAACAGAGCCAACATTAGAGGTGGAAAAGGGACCAACGGAGGACTCCGAAGACCTGATGGGAGCCAGGACTAGTGAAGGATTTTGAAGGGCGGTGGTGCATCGCTTCGAAACACTCCCTGTTTGACGATCGGATGATGGCGAGGCAACGTGAGCCATAGAAGTCAGAGTCTCCGCAAGTTCAACGGCAGTTAGTGTCACTGGGAGCGATGGATTTGTGGGGTGGAAGTCAGATATGGCTTGGGTTCCACCTGCCCAACTCTCCGTAGGTCCCTCAGGAGTAGAGGGGGGAGTCGAGTCCACTTGGTTGGATGGCGGAGTGATATCACTTGTACTGACAGACGAAGGCTGACTTGTGTAGGTTTCTGTGGCGACGACAGGAGGCAAGCCGGTTGACGAATTAGAAGCCGGGGTGCGTGACTCGATAAGGTATCTTGAGGAAGTCATGGGGAAAATGGGAGGCTTTCCCGTCGCGTTATACAGACGTGGGACCGGAGCCCAGGAGAGTGACGGGTGCGTAACATCCGATGGCAAAGGTATCACAGGAATAGGCTATTGGTGAATGTGAGTGTTTGAACGCGAGGCAACCAGATTCGTGCGTACCTGTTCAAGCTCATAAGGAGACGCGGAGCCTGTCATATGCGGAGGAGGGGACAAGATCTACAAGTGGTTATGAGTAAGCTCGGTGCATATAAAGGGGAATAAATACGAAACGAAACATACCGAAGTTGACTCTCCATTGCAGAGGGGCGATGTCTACCATACTCCCCATGAGAAATTAGGGAAGGAATTGATATTCCAGAGAATTACGAACCTGAGCTGCGGCTTCGACATACCGAGGTAGGCTTTCACTAGGATTTGCTGAAGCTGTACATTCAGGACAGCCACGCATAGCTGCCTTGAGACTTGCGACCTCACGCTGCAGTCTCACCTTGTCCCCTTGCAACTTGTCGATACGGACTTGGGGCGATTCGCCAGTGATCGCCAGCGTTGCAGCATCGAGGACCTTCGCAGTCAACGACATGACACAGTATGCGGGGTAGATAAATAAGATCAACGAGGAGGAATGTTGGAAGAGATATTCGAACGAATGTACATATATATATGTGACCAACAACAGCCCTTTCGTAATCAGCCAACAACGGCGTCATCATCGCTGTGATGATATTTCTGGGATATTTCCATGTGATTCTATTCGAGACTATATAAACTCACAACGGGTGGATGACAGTCTCATCCTTCCTTGTCACCTCTCTCCACTTGGTATTGGACACTTGGCTGGTTCACACTCATCTCCGTGTCTGTTGACGCGGCGAAGTTATGCTTCGCGCACGCCGCTTGAATCTTCTGACTATCCTCTGGGTTATCTTAATTGAGTCCTTTGGGTGGCACGACGGGATGGTTGGGACAAGGCCAGGCTTCGAGATTGACAGAGGGTTCAGTTTGCCATTCGTCCCTTGCCTTTTGTTTTCTCGCTGCTACTTCGTTCAGAGTTGGCTAGTAAGTAGGTTACCGCCTGGTGAGGCTGACTTCCCCAACAGCGAACTAGTTCATCGAACATCTACTCGGTGAGCGATACCTCCAACAGATCTGCGTGTTGTCTGCCACTAATGCTTGTTTGCGCAGATCCATCTCTCCTTTCACTCAACAACGACCTTCCCAACATCTTCAGTTTTCCTATCTTTGCAATCACCTGTAGCTTCATTGTTGATGTTGTTTGACGCTCCAGAGGGTCGGGGAGTTTTGACGGGAGGCAGGGGACTGCCGACCGGCTGCCTATCGTCACAAGAGACAATAGTCCACGATACAGACTATCGATATGGATGATAGGTTTAGATCTGCCCTTCTTGCATTCGATTGCCAGGAGCTTGGGAGCGTTCGCAGTGCATGTACATTTGTTTCCTGTTGTATCTTTGTCATGGTGGTCATCGCTATGTACTTGCAATGTCGAATTCTGGTCTTGGTCATGGTCATCTTTTGGATGGAACTGGTGGGCAGGTCTGCGTGGAGAATAGGGTACCACTGTACGTAAGACCCTCGGTGAGACGGAACCCTGCCAAAAACTTGACCGCACCTGCTTGTTCCGAACCCACCATGAGCATCGTCCGACCATTTCGAGCAACCGACCTTTTCAAGTTCAATAACATGTTCGTTCAGTTGTTCCGTCCAGTTTGCATTGTTTCCTGATCATTTCTTTGCTATTTACCAGTAACTTGGATGTCTGGACGGAAACCGTGAGTATGGCTTCCGCCCTACCGCGAAGACTCGTTAACCGTATCTGAAAGTATGGCATTGGTTTCTACCTTAACTACCTTTCTCGGTGGCCGGACCTTTGCTGCGTCCAAGAAGCTCCCAGTGGTCGGATGCAAGGATACGGTGCGCAAGTCTCTACACTCCACAACTTTTGCCATCATCGCTGACACCTTGATATTTTCAAGTCATTGGCAAAGCTGAGGGAACAGGCGCCGAATGGCACGGTCATGTCACTGCACTAACCGTCGCACCCGAATATCGCCGTCTCTCACTGGGTCGAAAGATGATGGGATTGTTGGAAATGGTCTCGGACGAAATTTACAAGGGATTCTTTGTGGATTTGTACGTTCGGTGTGCAAATAAGGTGGCGATAGGGATGTATGAGGGTTTGGGGTACAGCGTGTATCGGCGTGTGAGAGAGTATTATGGTAGTCTGGGGCTAGGGGCGGGAGGGAGAGACGAGGAGGATGCATTCGGTACGTCTATTCATATTTTCACGATGAGTGTGTTTTCTGACGTGTTTATTGTGCAGATATGCGAAAACCTTTATCTCGAGATCCACATCGACGCTCGGTGCGTTCCAATGGGCGTGATGTGGTCGTCAGCGCTCGAGAGGTATCATGATACAAAAAGTAGCCCGACTATACTGTAACCTCCACTCCTCACATCTTACACGGCTGCCTAATCTATATTGCCAACGGCGGAGGTTCTGGCGGCAGGTGCATCAGCTGTGTTAACTCCTCATCATAGAACCTCGTCAACTCAATCGGATCCGAGCAAAATTCATGCAACTTGATCCTGATTTGCTCCGCTAATACAGACGGCCTTTGTTCCTTCAAACTGCCTTTCAAAGCTGTACCCATCCTTCCAGGTCCCATCAAACGGTTGGTCAGGAACAAGAATCCCTGGCTCTTCCCTTGGATCTGGACAAAAGCAACGCCAGATCGGTGAACGAACTGGGTGTACTGTGAAGGAGAGCGCCGATAAGAGTAGTGAACTTTGATATGGCTGGGGTAGAGATTTGATGCCTCAACGTCGAGAACGAAACCGAACCTCTTGAGAATTGCATACTCGAAGTAATAGGTGGTTTGTGTTCCCTCCGTCACTCTGTTTTCGAGGTCGATCACGAACGGGCATGGCACCGACAGACGGATGGGAAAGCATGATTGGAAGGGGTTGGTTTCGCGAATGTCCCCGATTTGGGTGACGTATGCCTCGACGAGTTTCAAGCCATAACGCTCAATTGTCCGACTCCATTGTCGCAGGATGTCATCAATGCAACGAGCAGTGGTGCCGATCCAGTGCAATTCGAAATGGAAGCAAGTGGCGGGGTTATGGATGATGTCGTGGTGCAAAATCACACACTCGGCCTGGTCGCTTTTCTGAAGGATACGAGGATCAGCACTGATTATGATCAAAGATGAAGAGAACGTACCTTGTTCGGATCGATGTCAATAGGCATACTTTGGCTGAGAATAATAGACTTGGGCGTTTTCCGAGAAGCTGCAGGGATCGGTTTGGCGGATGGATAATGACCCGAGCGAATGCTAGAGGTATCATCGGAAGTAGGAGGCAGGTGTCGAGTTGATCGGAACCACCCTCCCCTGGTAGGAGTCATGGGGACTGCGTACTCCCCCTTTAGTTGATAAAAGTAGTGACTGAAACGGACGTTGCATCAGTCAAGCGCCCAAAGAGGTAAAGCATTGGACATACCCATCTAAGAATCCATGTTTTCCTCTACAATGGTCAAATAGACCCCTCTCCTGTAGCTTCGCCCCGGCCTCTACGCCTTGTTCTCTCGTGGAGACATCTCGGAATTCCCTGACTAGCCAAGAGACGAAATCGTACCCGGTAAAGGCATTCGTGTATCTTTGTCTATGCCATTTCCGATCCTTGATTGGCACTCCGTCCTCTTCGCGCATGGCTTTGGCAATAGCAGCCAATGACAATGACGGGTCCCCGATATCCCTCTCACTCTTCATCTTCTTCTTGAGGGGTCCTGCTTCGTGAATTTCATCCAGCTGCGCCATAAGATGTTCGTCCAAGACACACGAAGCTGGACTCAGGTCGGTGGGGAGGAAGCGAACAGATGGTAATGGTATATTCTTTTTCTTATCTTCTGGAGATCGCCAACGGAGTCGAGAGAACATATCGGCCAGTTTATCCATCCCCAACAGCCTAGCTTCTTCGTCATTGAGCTTTTCACCTGAAGGGCCGGTATTTATCATAGGTGGCTCGTCTGTTGGGATTACAACGAATCTTGTTCGCCAGTATCGCAGTGTGTCGAGGAATTGATGCTCATATCCAGCAATCAGCATGTCCAAGCTGGTAGAGATTCAGCGAAAGTCATCAACGTGATCGCGCAACTCACCGATTCCAAACATTATTCTCCAGCCCATGGCTCATGAATGCTGTCGACAGCTCCGTGTAGCCAACTCCAAGCTTAGGCCAGATGAGGCACTGGTATTTGAAAGGCTGAGTGGGCGGACACCTGCGAACATACTGCCTCGTATTGATAGCCCCGTTGACATACGTGATGCGATGTATCTCGTTGCTCATGCTGAGATATACCGGATCATCGGGAGTGATCAAGACTTCAGAAGCACCATGTGGCTTCGGAGCCATCTCTTCATCGGCACCATACGACTTGGTCCTCCGAAGAGGAATCCTTTCTTCCGGGTCATGAGATGCCTTGGGCTGCAGGATCAGCTGGTAACCCTGAGCCAGGCGAACAGCAACCATTCCACGCATAATCACCAAAGCCCAAGCGCGCCGATCGTCTTCAGCATTACCAGTAGGGTTAGGAGGTCGAACGAGGAAAGTACCAATATCCGACGGGTCAACGGCGTTATCATACGAAAAGACGTCGTACGAGGTTTCCAACTCGGTGGCAGAGGGGAAGTAGTCGGTCGTTAGCGGTAGGCAGCCTGGGGTGACCATCGAACTCCACTTGATCTCGTGTTTGTACCATGGCGTCGGGAACATGTGTTCCCACCTTCGAGCAAGCGAAGATTGGGTGTATGCTACTGATGAACGAGGTCTCGAAGGATTCGCCCGAGACGTCGGAGACGAAGGGCCAGCTGCAGTGGGTAGGGAGGCCAATCCGACGCTCCTGCGTTTTCCAAACGATGCCTCGTCGCGGGGTGGTGTATTGATAGGTGAGATGCGGACGCGATGTTGCATGTTCGACTCATCTTCCAAAGTGCGAGCCAGAGCAGAACGTCCAGGCGTGCCCTTGATAGCCATAGGTCTTGGAGAGCGGGAGAGGGAAGCAGGGATGGGCGTTGCGGTAGATGCAGGAGGGGCTGGTACGGGAAGTGGTATGCGAAGGGGTGAAGATGGGACAACGTGTGGAGTCGGAGCAGTGGAAGTGGAAGGGGGAGTAGTCTGTGTTTGACTAGGCCCAGGGCGGAAAGCATTGATAAACCACGAAGCAGCAGCAAATTTTGAAGCAATGCCGCTCCGAGTAGAGGGAAGAGTCCCACTCCTTGTCAACCGTTCCGAAGTGTTGGAAGTTGTGGAGCGGTTGGACCTATTCGAGCGAATAGACGACTGAGAAGGCGAAGTACTTAAATTCGAGGTCATGGAGATCCTCTTCTCGGTGTCGGATATGTTTTCTGAGGGGAGATCCCTGTGAATAACTCGAGGGCTCTCCTCAATGGGTGCGATCCTCGAGGCAGAGTTGGATGTACGTTGTGCCGGGAACGAAGATCGTTTCTCCCTAAACGACGAGGACGGCAAGATAGTCCCACTTGCCGAAGATGAAAGGGAGTTCCGACTCGTCGTTCCTTGCCTCGAACGTTTATCCAAGGCAAAAATGTCCAAGTCGAACTGGTCTGCTTCGCGTTTGGTGAGAGTTTTGGAATTTGGTGGTATCTCTTCCGACGGAGAGTTTGCGACATCCGAGACCCTCTCCGGGAGGAAAGGGACTTCGATACTGGACAAGACGTCGTGATCCAACAAACCGAGCATCTGGATCTCGTACATCTTAGCTCTCGCGATAAACCTACGAAACGATTCAGTATCCACACCACCAAAAGCAGGCACCAGCAAACAAAAAGCTACCCACCTATCCTCCCTAAACGGCAAATCCATCTGCTTATCCCAAAACGAAACAGACATCCAAAACGGTTCCCACCAAAAAGTCTCCTTTTCCCTTCTCGCATACTCTCCTGGATCATCATCCCCACCCCAAAGCGGGTCAATCGACCTCGAAAGCGTCTTTCCCTCTCTATCCGGTTTCCACTCCGGTTCCACTCCCCTAAACGCAAAAATCGGACTCTGGTGTAAAGGTGGTTTGGCAAGCGAAACCAAATCCAAACCGAAACCTTGATCCAACAACCTAACAGTAGTCAACCTCAACAACTGTTTCGAAACCCTAAAATACCCAGTCCCAGGAGTGATCAATATCGTCGACGAGCCGGTCAACGAGAGTGATCGATCGACATAATGCGTTTCGGTTGGGTTTAATCCCAAGTTTATCGCCTCTAGTATAGGTCCATCGTGTGCGAAGGAGAGGTGACCGACAAGTCTGACTTGTTCCGGAGGTCCTATAGCAGAAGCAGAAGGGAAAGTGACTGAAGCTCGATGATAATGATGCGTCAACAAAATGTCCCTCTGGAACGCCCAAAAACTGTCCTTCAAACTGACTAGCGTAGGTCTCCAATCACCCACCACTTCCAAATCCGTAATCACCTTGAAAAAATCTTTATACCAACCCCCATCATCATCCTGTCTCAAGGGACCCGCAGCATACTCGATCTCGGTCGCCTTGTCGTAGTAGACTCGAGAGATTAAGACGATGGTGACGGTATGGTTTGTTCCTGATTCTCGCCATTTGGAGAAGAGGGAGGGGAGGAAGGAGTGGACGATCTTTTCATTGTAACGTTCGCCATCACCTGCGAATTCCCAGAGTTCGCGGCAAACTTGGATGAAGATCGTCACGCGCGCGGAGAGGGAGCGGAAGATGGTTTTTGTGGTGGGTGATATGCAAGCTGATGAGACCTGCAGGGGATTAGGTGAGATTGGATGAATGATCCGGATGAATGGGAGGGGTTGTGGGAAAGAAACACACCTTTTTGCCGTCAATGTAGATGTTCTGTATCCTGGCAGCGACTGCCCCTAGGAACATGATCTCTTGATCAACGTAAACACATTGTCCCACAAGCTGCTTTCCGAGCCTCCACATGTCGTTTCGACCCAGGTATTGGTCTTGGAAGATAAACTCAACATGATCAGCTGAACATTTCTCGCTATCCACCTAAGAAGACGAAACGAACAGGAGGTCGCTTTAGTATGCTGCAGTAGTCGATGTATGCTAACTGACTTTGGTAACCGTGACCTCCACATTGGTCCTGATCCCAAAGGTTTCTGCGAGAGGTTTCGGTATGGAGATCTAAAACAAGAATCCAATTGCATTAGCACAACAGGAATCCGCTGCAAGGTAAACGAGACAGAACCTGTAATTGATGTTTGACACCAGGACCTTCCTTAGTCCCTTCCTTTTTCTCCCCAGGACCTTGAACGACGAAGAATAACCCATTATCCCGATCCACCTCTCCTCTCTCTCCTCCTTCCCCACCACACTCAGCCGCTCCAGTACCTCTCCGCGACCCCGCACCCCCTTTATTTCCCGCACCTCCACCAGCAGAACCAACCAAACAAACTCTTAGAACATCCCCCTCCTTCACTCCCGGCCACCAACCAGCATTAAACACCACACCCGGACCGAGTTCCTTCTCTTTCGGGTCATGTACCCATGCAATTAGCTTTTTGGAGTCGCCAATCTTGAGAGGTGTAGGTGGTGCGCTGGGGATTTGGGGTGGGTTGGGTTGTGGGACGGGGAGGTCGCGAAGGATTGATTGAGCGGTGTTTGAGCGACGACGGGAGAATGGGTTTTGCGACTCTGCTCGGGAAGTGGACATCTTGAGATGACCTGAACCTCCAGGTGGTCCAGGATACCTGGGCTCGGTATTCTAGCAAGTATAGATCCTAGGAAGACCGTCGAGACTCGTAAATAGCGGAGAAGTCGATCGTGATCGAAGTTAGACTTTGCCAACGAAGGCGTCCATGTATTCAAGTTCTAGCTCGAGTTTCTCACTCGAAATCTTGCTTGCTAGCGTCCCAGTTTCAATAGGATGAACAAGACGGAGCAAGAGTATGAGGTTGGTATGAGGAGATACCAAGGCCAGCAAAATCAAATCGAATTTGAGTTTGGAGAACCGGCAAGTTGTATCCGGGGAACGCATGGGTCCGCTTACAAGGTGTGCCTGGCCGACGAATTGGCTGTCTAACCCTGTCCGTTCCCCGCTCGCCTTGTCGTCGTCGCTGTCCACGCTCTTTCTTTCTTCCATTCAGCGACGAGCAGCCCCCCTTTTTGTTGAAGAATTTAGGAGTCTTCGCATCCTCGGGCTTTGTAGCATCATTGGATTGGCATCATCGGAACAACCGTCATTTTTTTTGCATCTCCACTATCCTCCATCCTCCAAAACCCCCTGGTAACTACCTCGAAGCCAACGCAAACGCTGTACAAAATTCCCAGTCAAAGTACCTTATACCATCCCACCCCCGTTCAATTCGCAACCGTCGGAGATGTTGGCCATCGAGCATCCCATCGAGCATCCCATCACAACCGTCACACCACCACCAACAGAACCTTCCCCTTCCCCCTCCCCACCTCGCCGTTCCCTAACCCATTTCTCCTCCCTCAACTTTGACTCAACATCAATCACATCACCCCCTTCCTCCATTCTCCGTTCCTCCCTCTCCGGCTCCTCATCCTCCCCATCCTCGTCACCCCCATCGTCTCGAGACAATTCCCTAACCTTCCCCTCCTCTTGCGACTCCTCTTCCTCTTCATCATCACACGACCCTCCAATCCCTCACAGCCTCGAAGTCGAAATCGAACGAGCCCTCAGACCATCCCCCTCCCTCCCAGTCTGTTCCACAACCTCAAGCGCCCTCAATAGCAGCGGAAGCCCCTCAATCAAATTTGCTCCATTACCAGAAACAGAAAAACGTACGAGACATCCGTCTTTCCAGCTCGGCGTCGGAGCTCGTTCACGGATGTTAAGGAATCGTAAAATGATGGCACACGACCCTAACCAACCTCCCTCTTCCCTCCCTCCAACACACCCAAACTACCCCTCCTACCACCCTGACGCCGTTAACCACCACCGTCGTTCCAGAGGAGACGGTACCCGACCTAATTGGAGCGACATCCAACCTACCCCGGGACACGGGATCGGTGGGCCGGGACATACGGAAGACCCAATCATCGCTTTGGGAAAGTTGGTTAAAGATGCGAGTGTACATTTATGGAGGAGGGTTAGTACGAAGAAGGGAGAGGTTGTTATGAGTGGGGGTGGGCCTTTGGAGGTTGTCAAGGATGGGACACATTTGTTTGATCATTTGCATCAGGGGGGTGGGGGTGGAGAGGATGGACATGGGCAGGGGCAGGGGCATGAAGGGGAGGGGGAAGGCAGGGTTTGGGAGGAAGAGATTAGTGAGGAGTTTATGAAGAGGTATTCCCAAGTTCTTCCGAGGGAAGGGGAGAAGGAAGACGGCGGTGAGGCGAAGGGCCCGCCGACGATGAAGAAGAGTGGGATTAAAGTCGGGAGGTCGTCGATTAAAGGTCGATGAGCTATCTCGGCTCTGAATATCGATGGAAAGGACGGGTATCTTTATTCTGTGCATATCTATTCCGACTATTCTGGATTTTGAGACGTATACCAAGTAACCAACTCACTCATTTGTTTTATTCATCATACTTTATTACCTCATAACTCATCACAATTGCAATCAATATTCGTCGTCGTCGTCGTTGACTTCCCGGACGGTGTCGGTGGGTGGCGGGATTTCCTAATTTGGCGAAGCGGCTTCCAAATCAAGAAGGTACGCGATTGTGCGAATTGTCGAGCAATCAACAACAGTGACCAGTGACTAAGTAGAGCTGATGTGCCTTGCGACCTACTTTAACTTACTGGGTACTCATCCATCCTATCATCGAATCTCCAAACGGAACAATCTTCCTGGTCTTGCCTTAGCTGCGTGGCTACCTGATGGCTTTCTTGCTTTTCTTGCTATGAGCCTTCGTGATCTAGTACCGTCCAATCACCTCGTTTTAGCGCCAATCAACGATCTACCCTGGGTTCTATAAATGCGCCGTCCTCCAACCGCATGTTCAGGCCATGCATTTCTCTGACGGTAGCCCTCACTTCAGGGGTTCATCCCCTCCTCGAACAGGACAACATCCCCCTCGAATTCCGTACGCTCCTCCCCGGATAGGAACTCTCCTCGAGGGTAGTTGAGCGTCATATTTGTCTTTGGACCCATCTTCATTATCGTTGACTTATTTCCTATCAAGTATTCTTAGATCCTCCATTACCCGAATATGTCAACCGAGGAAGACTCTGGAGACGCAAGGGCGAGATCACCAAAGCTTTCGCTGCTGATTCCACCTTCTTCCGATTCACCTATCTATCAGTATGAAAGCCCTCCAAATTCACCCCACCCGCAGTGGTTCACTGAGCGCCGAAGAAGACCGGGCGTACTTCAAGCGGATTCAAAACGCTTGCACTATACTTGCCCGTAAATGCAATCATCCTCCCTCGTTCTTCTTATATACTGATCGGCTATCACCAGCCCGGTGGCCCCCAAACATCGAGGCGCCCTTCCCAAATTTCTCTGCGACTTTGGCATCCTTCGCTCAAGCTATGGCCGTTTTCGTGATTTCGGCCGGCTTCTATCAAAGGATTTTCGAATCTCTTCCGCGGATTCCTTGACGGAATTTTTCAACTGGGCAATACAGCCCGTGCAGTTGTTCGCAGATTTGAAGCAGATGTACTGGTGCAAACAGCCCTCTTTTACCGGCCACGAGTACATTCTTCTCAGACTTGAATATCCTGCTGCAATCAGCCTGGACGGTCGACGAACCCTCTGGTTTCGTCTCGAGCGAGACTCTACATCATGGCTTCGCATTTTTGGCGGAACCAACAATCGCAACAATTGTGTGGACTTTCTGAAGATGAGAACGGCTTTGTCGGACGTGATCGACCCCGGGGATATTCAAATGGCATCGTTAGAGCTTGGGCAAGGGGTCAGGAGATTTTCTTCTGTGCAACTTTCATTTGTTCACTGATCAAAAAACTCCTTCAGTCCAGCTTCATCAACCCAATTCATCTTGTTTACCTGCAGACCTCCCTAAACCGGAAAGCTCCCGTTTACGATCTCCTCACTTTCAACTGTTGGTGGTATGCAGGGTGTATATGGGAGGCAGTGGCTTTGTGGTGCAGGCAATCGGAGACTAGGGCCTGCTTTGAGTTGAATACAACCCTCCCCGGCAGCCAAAGTTTGGTCGAAAATGTCACCCCCATACCTGGACGACGACACGATTCTCTCGACTGGGAGGCCATGACGTTTGCCCAAAACTTATTGCATGCGCAGCTCACTGTTGCTCGCCGTGCCTGGCCGAATAGAGAGCAGGCAGTCACCCTTGTGGAAGACGCCTCGGCCGAAATTCGCAAGTATGCTTCGAACAACGTTCACGTGGATGTTCTGCGATGGGCCAGTATGCGGCGGGCTAAACATAGCTATCGCATACGCTTAAGGTCAGGGTTGGAAACCTACCAGCATCTGCTTCTGACAACCTTGTGCGCAAATTAGAGCTTAGTTCTTCGGAGAGTTTTGGTCGTGTGGTTGGAAGAGATCCGTGGGGAGTTCATCAGGAGATATTCGCAGGCCTTTCTGATTGAAGGTGGGATCATCGATTATAGGTACCGTACTGATATAGGGTTTCGGTATATACGAGGGGAAGGGTGGGAGAGGGGTACTTGATGAAAAAAACGGCGTCCTTAGTCTGTGCGTTTATGCTCGGGATATCTCTGGCTTTTCGCTTTGTACAAGTTGTACCGACTTTGTAAACAGCAGGCTTGTTTTGTTCGTAGGCTCTGCTCCGCGTTATCCAGAGTGCAAACGAGTATGGGTTGGAGGGGAGCCAAGACGTACCCGTGAAGCACGATCCCAGTATAGTTCAAGCGGGATATCACCCAAGCTGACTTCTAGTATGACCGCCTCCATGTGTGGATTGGGCGATGAGGTTCTCAACTTGCTCGTTTTCGTCGTTTTCGACAAGGGTGGAAGAAACGATGATAGGAGGTGAAGATCAACTCGAAGACGTGCGACGGTATAGGTGATATAGTATGTTGTCACCGTCACCAACAATGAGGACAATGATCAACGATTAGCAAACTAAGAGTGGCTGGGCGGTGTGATGAGCAAGATTTGTCTTTCCATATTCATATGAAACACGCTGCAATGAACTTGACGAACCTTCTGGTCAGCGTGGAGGTCCACCTGATTCAAAAGACTCTTGCAGAACCCCGTGAAAGCAGATTATCACGTCGGAGCTGCTCTCTCTCCGAGTAGCGTCGAAATGACTACCCCAAATGCAAGCCAAGGGGCTTCGCCACCTCACCTCAATGGTACCACTAGGATAAGCTGGGGCGTACCCCAAAACAAAGTTGAGCGCCGGGGAAGACAGACTCGATGCAAGGCGCAGCCTTGGTTGAGAAATAATTCAAATAAATGTCTCGAAAACGTTATGGGTATTAATTTAGAACGGTTCAAGCGTGACAGCTCCAGACTTCGAACCCGCTCAACTTCCACTCACGAACGTTGCAACGACCTTTGCTAAATTCCGACCACTCATTACGTTTACCGCCCACGAACCCTCGTTAGACCAGGGTGTCAGTTTCGGAGGGGACGGAATCGCCAAGTCGGTGTACATATCACTTGAAAGAGTGGACGTAGACCCATCCCTTCTGCGCCGCCTGCTCCCTTGCCTGCTCCGCGATTTTTCTTCGTCTGATCCCCGTAAGCATGTGGGGTGCCAACTGTGATCATAAAGCATGTCCGTCAATACCTCTGCTCTCTCAGCTGCCTTAGGCTGGTCGGGCTCAGAGGTAACATGCTCGACCCGAGGCGTTTGACCGGAAATAAGGTATAAAAATGAGACAGCCTAAGGATGTGTCAGCGCCGGTCACATCGAGGGAGAAAGGTGATGTGCAGATTGTATTGTCCCGTGTCGATGGGGGCAGCGATCTTGGATTCACCGGGCGGTTTTCCATAGCCCGAACGTTTGTTCTGAGCTCAGAAGTGAACGTCGCTTGATAGAAAGATTAACGGGAGGTGATACCTACCACGGAGATTTGAGTCAATCGGGCCGAGGATTTTCAGTTCAGGGAATGACCAACTGAGCGGCGGAAGAAGGCCATTCGCGGAATTGTAAAGTGCGAAGGTGTGCACCTACTTAACTGTCGGCTTTTCGAGGGGAGAAAGTGGTTCCGAAACTTTGGCATGGGCAAGAGGTTCTCAACCCCAAATCCTGCCGATCGGAAATGAAAACATGGGACTGAAGATTTCTGGATTGAAAGATTCAGCAGGACTGGTGGGCAAGACCAAACTAGGCCAGGATGATGCCCTGGCGTGAATTAGGTTGTCTGCGAAGTGGTCGGCCATTCCATTTGGGCGCAAGGATCCTCTCAAGTCAAACCTTCAATATTCGAGGCGATCGACTCTCGGGGCGGTGGTGACTTGGTCAACATCGGTCATCAGTGTGCGCAAGGCGAAAATGTGGAGGCCACCTACAGTCGTCCGCAGCGACAGGCCCAAACTGCCAGTACAGGTGATGGTCATCAGGATGAACCTGTAGCGCTCCGAACCTGACTTACGGGAATGCAAATGATTGGGCGACAACCAGTCGTTTCAAATTTAAAGTGAGCGCTCGAAGGTCACCCCCAACCTAGTTTCTCGTCTGCTGACTCGTTCTAAGACCTCAGAACACAATCTGTCGCGTCATTTGCCGTGGTTGGTTCTGTAACTCCAAATTGACCTGTTCCTTCCGGAAACATGCTCGGCGGCACAACTCAGCAACATTTCAGCTAGCCGTACTTATACATTCGTGGATTCACACAAAGCGCCCTCAAGTCGCAGTCTCCGGGGATAAATGGGCCCTTCAAGTTGCTATTTGTACCTCTGCCGCATTGTTCACAACCATTTATGCCACGGCGTCTTATGGACTGACTTCGCTTTCAAATCGCAACCACCTCCACACCGTTATTGTAGCTGCGATGGCTTCCGATGAATATAAAACTGGAACGATCCAATCTGGGCGCTATCTCATCAAGAATGTTAAACTTGGCACCTTTCTCGGCCTCCCTGGTGGACAGGACCCATCCCATCCTCAGGCATCAGGCATACGACTCTGACGATTTGGCGGACACAAAGGTATGCTCCCTCGTCAACTTTATCAGAATCTCTATACGATTTCGTTGACTTTCAGTGGGATATTGAAAAAAAATCCAATGAATACACTCTGACGAACTTCAAATCGGGTTACCACGTCCACTTCCCTGTCAGTCCAGCGAATGGTGATCCGGTCGATGCTTATTCGCCAAATTACGGAGCGGCTCTTATGAAGTGGAACATTAGACAGTCCAGCATTATTGGCCAGTATACGTGAATGAATTTCCTTCCCCCGTGTACCGCCCGTGGCTCACTACACGATGTATTCATTCCAGCATCTCGCCAGCCCTCCACAACGCTCTCTACTGGGATCTAGGGGATCACAAAGGTGCAAAGGTGCGTCAATGTGACAATTCACTGGCAACGACCTGACAATGTGTCGGTTTTGCTGCCCATACCAATCTATAGCTCAAACTTAGGACCAATCATGATGGGAACATTTACTGGCAATTCTTTTTGGATCGTGCACCGACATCGTCGCAGCCCACAACCTCTCCTCGTCCACCAACACCCGCCGCCCCAACCAACCCATCTTCGTCCCGCGCACCGAATGATGCGCCGAAAGTGGATAAACCAGCGCATGAAGACAAGAGAAAGGTTATTTTCAGTATGGACGTTGGGACAATGTCTTCGGTTGGTCGTCCTCTCCCGAGTCCCATTTGTGACTGTCTTAACATTTTCTTGCGTTTGAAGATGATTTCATTCTTGCTTCCTGGCGATGAAATTGTACAGGTCGGACGTTGGCCTCAGAGCAAAGGCAAGACCCCAGTTGTTCCATCGCGTATGACGTTCAATCCGGGAGGACAAATTCTCTATGGCTACGAATCACAAGAAGAAGGAACCCAGGTCGTGGCACACTTCAAGCGCCTGGTTCAGGGACTCTGGACTCCCGATAGCCAACAACACATTATTCCCGGTATCAGCATCGCCTCCGTTTACGAGCACTGGATACGATTTCTCTTCAAGCGTGCCAAGGAGGTGTACGATGAGAAAAAGCGGGCCTCTGATCCTGGAGTTGACTGGAACGAAAGGCTTCTCGTGTTCCCCATCCCAAATGGTTGGACTTCGATTGAAGAGACATTACTTCGCGAAACAATTCTTGCTGCGGGATGTGTCGCGGACAAGAAGAACATCAGCTTCGTAGCAGAGTCGGATGCCGTCCTTCACTATCTGATTAAGAAGGGGGGGGTGGACTTCGAGGTCAGTATCCTACTAGCTGATAATCACTTTGCTCACCCCAATATGCATAGGATAACAAAGAGCTTATCGTTTGTGATGCCGGAGGGTCGACAATTGAAGTCGCCTTGTACCAAGTAATAACGGCCAATCCTTTGAAGATTACCGAAAAGACAAGAGCACCATCAAGCAGTAGGTCATGTTATGTGATTTGTGAACGATTCAGGCCTTGATTTTTTGTCTCCCCAGCCATCGCGGCCGATCTTTATGCCGTACACAAATTATAACAGGACGTCACAAGGCATCAGAGCCAGATCAGCCGCAGGGGAGGACCAGGGATATGATAGTGACGGGGAAGGCGGGGAAGACCCAACGTGAGCTAACCAATATAACCTCTCTTGATTGGTGACTGTAGCAATTTTAGGAAACCTTTCCGTGACGCCATTGCTACTGTGAAATCAGCCATCGATGGACTTGCGAAAGATAATAAGCCCAGGGTTCGTGTTATTCACTTGTTGTCTTCGTCTCTGAAACGAATATCTCCTAGACCCTTGTTCTGACGGGCGGCTTTTGTGAGGTCGAGGAAGTCCATGAGCAGTTGTCCGAATACTACGAAACGAAAGGGATGGTGGTTGCTATACTGTGCGACCTTTTATTGACAGTCTAATTTGCTTGACTCACCTGTTCAATAAGGCCTGCACAGAACGCCGTTGTGGATGGGGCTCTTTACCTTTGTCGTGGTAACGCCGTGGTCTCCCACGCCGCTTCGTTCGGTTATGGTTGCAGTGTCCTAGTGCCCGCAAACCCGCAGGAACCCGGGATGGAAGGCAGGAAAGCGCTCAAATTCCCGAATGGTTCATTTATGGAGGGCGGTTGGAGCCCAATCATCAAATATGTGAGTCTTCTGGTCACTTATTCCACCGCGGAGGGTTCCAAACTCCCCATAGGGCCAACTCGTGCGAGACGGTGAAAGATCGGAGAGGATGTTCTACACCAAAACTTACGGTAGCAAGAATGCAGATCTCTCGAAAGTCGAGATCGACCTATATGCACGGGGGAAAGATGGAAACCCTGACTGGGTATTTGATAAAGATGGTAAGAAACAGTGTTCCAGTGTAATTCTCGCTTCAATGGGTTTCTGCTACAGGAAAATTCATGAAAGGTTTCTGGCCCGTTGCCACGATTCAAGTCGACTTCTCGGATCTGCGGGGTAAGTTGGAGAAGGTGGAACGGAAGCGTGGCTTCCCTTTCTACAAGCTCGAGTTCGAGGTTGAGATATTGTTCGGGTCGCAAAGCTTGCAGGCCACGGTATTTTGGGGGAAGGACGGAAAGGTCAGCCATGTTCCCAGGTTCCTTGCCAGCGACCTACTGATAGAATTTCCTAGGGTAAGAAAGATGCAAGTTTCGTCCCACCAGACGATGCCTCGTACCAGTGGCATCGCACTTGGTGAAGTGATAGCTATGTCGAGCAAGTAGCCTCAAAGCATCGGGATCTTGTCTTGTCCATCATTGTGTCGCTCGGGGTGTAATCACCGTAATAAATTTCGATTCTGAGGGAGCCCCTTTGGCACTATTCCGCCGCACACCCAGGCTTCTTGTTAACTTCACGTTTGCGTGGTACATGATGTTGGGCACCATGCTGAGGACCGAAGTCCATGGCAGCTTAATTTTCACTCTACATTACGGTGCAGCATCGACGGTACATGTGTGAGCTGCTGCGGCTGTTGGAACAAACCACACAACCCACCGCAAACGTGTGGTCTCCAACTGGGGACAAGGACCACACACCAACCTCGGACGCGTCGCACGCCTTTGGTTTCTTACTTGGCCCTTGCCAACTAGCTGGACTGTGCTGGTACTACGGTGCTCATTATTGAGCACCAACGTGCGACGACCCACTTATGTATGTCCCCCACTTCGTCCAGCTCTGCAAATCCGGGATCGACAGGGTCTGTGACGATCTTTCGACCTTATATCATGAAACTTGACCAAAACTTGACCGCAGCGTTAGTAAAAGCCGGCCTCAGTCACTCCGTGCCCCCGCCTTTACGCCACCTTGGTGTGCTTCATCTACGTCCTTTGCGACATCCTCCTGCTCGTCGCAACTATTGGAGAGACGAGATATGGTGTGGGAGGTTTGTATTGGGCTACGTTTTTGCGTGTTGGGGTGTTGCTTGCTGGTGTGTGGAAGGCGGTGAGATTTCGTGGGGGAGGGGACATGCTGGGCTTGGTTCGAATGCTGGAGGGGAAGAGTTGAGAAGGGTTAGGTAGGTCAGATGGCGATGTTGTTGGTTGGGACTTTGGGGCAGACTTTGGTTGGTGGGAGTAGCGCACGGACCGGTGGGTTGACTTTCATTCAGATGACCGACGTGACGCCGAACAACAATGTCCTCATCTCATTTTCAGTATACACCGCTCTCTGCGCCCTTTCATTCCTAATCA
This sequence comes from Jaapia argillacea MUCL 33604, assembly GCA_000697665.1. Lineage (NCBI taxonomy): Eukaryota > Fungi > Basidiomycota > Agaricomycetes > Jaapiales > Jaapiaceae > Jaapia > Jaapia argillacea. The sequence goes on from KL197713.1 coordinate 1,723,820, forward strand.
CACCCCCCCTTCTGCCGTCCCTACCGAACCTTCACACCTCCGTCGCTTGGATCCTCCTCCTTACGTCCACCTTGACGACCCTCTACACCTACACCGCCAATCCATTCTCTCAAGAAGTGCCTTTCAAGATCTTTCTCCAGCAAACTCTCGCCTTCAACGAAACTTCTCGTGACTTCGCGGCTTTGACCAGTCTCACTGGCAGTAGGAGGTATCTGGAGAGAGGTGTTGTGACTGAGCTGCCGTCCAGTTGGGGGCGGAAAGTTACGCGTGGAGAGGAGGATGTATTAAGGCCTGGGTTGACGACTTGTGTTTGGGAGGGAGGGCTGTTGCCTAATCCTGGGAAACATTCTCGGAGCTCCCTTTCGTCTCGATCTGACCAGAAAGAATAGCAACCTTCACTGTCGGCGATGGTCGAATCATCACCTTCGACAACTCTATCGGATTGGCTCGAGTTCGACGCGAAACGGGTTGACGATTCGTCTGTTCTCATCTCCGTTCAAGGCGTCAATATGGGAGCTTGCATGATTTACTTCGATAATGTCAATGTAACTTCGTCCAATGTTCGCGAAGGAGGGACAAACGGTATGCAATTGGGATATCCTATACCTCCAGAAGGACTGAGGGAGTTGAGGTTATGGAGTCGGGATTGGGAGAAGAAATTCGTGGTGGAGGTTTCTTTCACTCCTAGCTCATCCTACTCTTCCTCTGCTTCGTCTCCACATTTCACAGTGGAAGCCCGAGCTGCTTGTTCATGAGCGGAGTACGCGAGTGGGATGGCTGGTTTGAGTTACCTGACGATGCGAGGAGGGCAAGGATACCAGCATATGAGGAGGCCTTGGCTTTCTTACCGACTTCGGCGGTGGCTACGAAGAGGGCGGATGCATTGGTTGAGGTTTCTGTGCCTTTTAGGATGTGATTGGGTCCGTTACAGTAGGTTTTGGTGTTTGTTTTCCGCTCTCTTGTTACCGTCATGACCCCACTGGACAGTTAAATTCGATCAAGATACCGCGCAGTAACGCAGTTAAGGTTTCGTTCTTGTATACTTGGCTAACTCCTGTTCAATACAGAATGGTCAGGATGAATGGAAGGTGCCTTTCCGGAATATCAAATCCCTGTGCAGCGGACGACTCGTCCTCCTCCTACGTCAGTAGTTTTTGGCCTCAGCACCGAACGATGTGGCTCTATGATACTGATTGAGTTCAACGGTCACAGCCAGTTCTAGTGCAGCCAGTCGAACGGACTCGTCGAACTCTACGGCTGACGACAGATGCGCCACGCAATCGTCTGCAATCTCGGACCTCGATGTGATTGGACTTGAGCGTGAGCTCTCTTGACACGAACATTTCGAAGCATCCTTTCCTCCATAATCCTGGATTTTCGTCTGTTACGATGGTTAGAGCCTCCGTAGGATGCGGCGGGGTGGCTGACGTGTCTGCGGCTGGGCCTCATACCCCTGCGTTAACCCCCTTGGATGGAGCGCAGTCCTCGCACTTAAGAGGCCAAAGGATCCGCTACGATACCATCGAACAAGACACGCAGGTTCACTGCTTCACTACCCCAAATCTCCAACAACATGAAAGTACTCGTCCTCGGCGGTTCTCGCCACATCAGCTACCACTCCGCCTTAAGGCTCCTCGGTAAGTACTCCCCTTCCCTCCTCTCTCCATGTTCACCCCATGGCCGATAGGAAGTTCTGACGCGTAGATCTTCTCCAGGGAAAGGCCACACCGTTACCTTTCTTCTCTGCAACCCGGCCATTTTCAATGGCGACGAGAAGGTTCAGCCTTTCATCTCCTCCGGTCAAGCCAGGATCGTGCAAGGTAACGCCATGAAATCCGACGACGTCAACCGCGCCTGGGACACAGCCGGCAAGGGCGAACCAGAAGGAGTCGTTGATCTTTGCCTATTTTCAATTGGTTTGTCTAATCACTCCCTACCACATCATCAAACATCAAATTCACCCCGGACATTGTAAATTAGGTGCAACAACCGGAAAGTTTTCCCTGACGAAGGGTGCTATCATCAACCCTATTAACGTCTGTAACCAATCCATGATGAACGTCCTTTGCACAATGCCAAAACCCGCGAGGACGAAGTTGGTTACCGTAACTTCCAATGGAGTCGGTCGCTAATCTCTCATGCCTCACGTCCGTGGCTCCAAAGTGATTCTACTCATATTTCATCGCCGGGCCCCATAGAGACAAGATCGGACTCGAACGTGTGCTTTATCATGTAGGAGGCAAACCTTATACCGAGACAGAGATGGGAGGTGAGCCCGGAGAGGAAATCTTGGAGAAGGAGTGGAATCGGACTCGCGAAGGGTTGCCTCCGGAAGGAAAGTTCACGAACACAGTTACTGTGAGGCCCGCGTTGATGTTTGACGGGGATTGTAAGGGCGATGCACCTGCGAATAAGGCAGGTAAGGCGCCATATAGGTTTGCGGAGGGGAACTTCCCAGGGGCGTGGACGATCTCGAGGCAGGACGTTGCGCATTTCATTGTGGAGGTCATTTTGCCCGAGTGGGAGAAGTGGGCTGGCAAAGTTGCGACGATTGGCTACTAACTGCTGAATGTATATCGTGTTTTTTAGGGTCTTCAAGTTCGCTGGAGGCCACTTCACCATGTCTTATTATACGTTTCACTCCCCCGTGTCCTCTTCTCTCATTATCGCCATCGGTTCACATTGTGTCTATTCATACCAATTCATTCGTCTATCTATCCTACAAGTATATATCCTATCCTCCAGATCGAACTACTACCTAATACCAACCGGCACACCACGTTTCTTCTTTACGGCGACCTCGAGTGGTATATCAACCACAACCAGTTGATCATCCTTGTCTATGGTAACGATCGCAACTCCGTTTGGCGAGGTCATTGCGGTGAAAGGATTGTTGACGCCAGTGCGGAATTCCTGGGGGAAGCGAACGGCGAAGTCATCGGACTCCTCGAGTTGGAGCGGGTATTCCACAACTTTTCCTGGGGCTTCAACACTTTTGTCCCTTTGGTCGCTGTGAGTGATGCACTGTTCACTTTGAGGTGGGGAAGACGCAAGATGAGAAACCAGAACGGTTCCTTTGGAACAGACTGAAACGATCTTTGAATCTCGAGGTGAGAATGCCAGAGCCACAGTCCGGTGCCTTAACCTTGCAAGCGGAGCAAGGAGAGGTGCACCTGTCAGGGCGTCCCAGATCTGTATGCTTGCGTCCTCCAATACTGAAGCGATCTTTGATGCGTCGCTAGAAAACGCAATGGCAAGGGCGCAGTGGCGATAGCTGTGCTCCAACCCATGTAGTGTGATATCTAGGGTCATAATTCCCGAGGAAGCATCCCACACCCTTATCATCATATCCTTCGCCGCTGATGCGATTTTGGTCCCATCAGAGCAAAATGCGAGAGCACTTATTGCACCATTATGGCCCCGTCTTGAGTTAAGAATCGGCATTTCACACCAGACGTCCCAGAGTTGGATAGTTCCATCGAGCTGTCCAGAAGCAATTTTGGACCCATCAGATGAAAGGGCTACAGCTTGAGGTTGCTTTCCACCTCTTGGTGATGGGATGGATGCCCCTGTCGAGACATCCCAGATTCGGGCACCTTCCTGATTTCCCAATGCTACCCTCGACCTATCAGAGGACATGGCCAGACAAGTTGAGAAGCGTGCTGGGATACTGGGTGATCTGACCAACAATACATCCCAAACACTTACAGTCCCATTCTCACATCCAGCGATAACCTGGGAGCTGTCTGGAGAGAACGTGGCTGATAATACAGTGGAATGGCAGGAGATGCGTGCAAGCGGTGTACTGGTCGCCGTCTCCCACACAAAGATTGCATCACCTCGTACTGAGACAATCTTCGAGCCGTCGTGTGAGAACTGAACTGAGTGGTTCACAGGGTGAGTATAGGTGAATAACTGTGGTCTTGGTGATCCTGACAGGATCTGGGAGCCGTCGGGAGAGAACATTACAGACCCAAACTGACGATATTCATTTGGGAGAGTGGTTGAAGTGGGTGGTAGTAGCAAACTACCACTGAAGGGATCCCACAACCCGATTCCGTAACCAGAAAGCCCGGACGAAAAATTGGTGTGGGGTGTGGCGGATGGTGAAGGATTCATCAATGCTGGTGTTATCTGGATCACCTTGGCGCCAGATGTTGCATCCCATATTCGGATAGTTTCGTCGGTGGATCCAGAGACGACCTGGCTGCCATTAGGTGAGAATGCCACTGAGTTGACTGATGAGCGGTGGCCTCGGAGGATCAGTAAGATGCCTGTCGAGACACTCCATACTCGTACAGTGGCATCCAAAGACCCCGATACAAGCTTTTTGCTGTCCGGACTGAACGCCACAGACATTACTTCAAGACTGTGACCGCTGAAAGTGGAGAGATGTGTTCCCACTTCAGCATCCCACAGCTGCAGAGTTCGGTCGTCGGATCCTGATGCGATTTTGGAACCATTTCTGGCGAATGTCACACAATTTACAGACCTGCTGTGACCACGAAGCTCGAGAAGTGGTGCACCCATTTTCGAGTCCCAAAGCCGAATTATGGCGTCCTTGGACGCTGAGGCAAATTTCGAGCCATCACTGGAGATGCTGACACTGTTGACCCCCTTACTGGAATGGAAGCAATGGCAGCGTAAACGACCATCGGGGATGGTTGTTACCCTTGGTGTGTTGGGTACTGAATACCTCTTGCAAATCGAGTTCTCGGGAGGAGCGAAAACCAAAGCAGTGGTGAAGGGAGACGACGACGTTGGGAAAAAAAGAAGTTGAGCCACGAATTCGAAGGCATCGTATCGCATGTTCCGATCGGCCTCCGTGCATGTACTCGTCTGTCACAAGGTTAACTCCGGAGGCGAGAGACTTATAAAGTGCTTACATTGGTTAATTGAATGAGCTTCTCCAACGAGTCATGCACCCGGTCGATGCAGTTCATAGCAGCTTGAAACACCAACCACCGGAAAAAATCGGTCCCCAAGAACGCTCGAATCTTCTGATCCCCTTCCTGAAGGATGTGGTCCAACACACACAGGTTCTTTCTCCACTGATAGTCTGCGTAAGCAGCAAATGCAGGAATGGCTGTACGATCCCCGAATAAGGGGTTGCGAGCAGTCGGAGGGAAGTCACAGCTGTCCATATATCTCATGAAGAGATCGGGGCAACGCTTCAGCACAAGCACCTTGAGCTGGTGGGATACACTTGGACCGAAGAACCAATCAATGCCACACCTGCACTCATCTCCCAAGAAGTCGTAGAATGACTTATGGAGAAAGCGAATAGGCCTAGAATCTCCATAACTTGTGACACTGGCTAGTCTGTCGAGAAGGGTGCGACACTTGGGATTATTCGGGTCGAAGACAATCTGATCGACATCGGCGCAGGTGAGTGAGACGCCCCAGGGGGCAGTTACGAGGAGCCCAAGGAGCAAGCGCAAGTCAGACTTGATGTCATCGTTGCGCCCCGAGATAGGAACTGCTAATTGTAAGACCGTTCGGTACATGAAGTCAAGTGATGCCTCTGCATCGGAGGCGGCTGCCACGGATTGTTCCAACACAACCTTGAGTCGGTCCGAGGGGGATTCCTTGATAAACTCGTAGACAGTCGATGCCCAAATGAAGAGACCTTGTGCCCGAGTCTCAAGTTTGTATATTCCACTACGCCTCTGGAGAAGCTCCTGGAAATGTGGATCCTCAATCTCGCCGAACTTGGCCTTGAAGTAGAATCGAATGCTGGGGTCGAGTGGTCTTAAGGTTAAATCTTGAATGATGGTTGATGAGGCATATTTGGGGCTGAGATTACCCTCGATATCTGGTTCCGGCCGGCTGGTGATTATCAACCGAATGAATGGAAGGTTGTCCCCGAAACCTCGCGCCAGCAGAGCGAGGAGCTCTTTGCGTCGCCCCGGCGTACCACATTCATCCAAGCCGTCCATGAGGATAACAACGGGGCCTTCGTCTGCCAGGTCTTCGACAATAGATAAGGGCCCCCTAACGAGTCTGGTGAATTGTTCTTGAAGAGAACGGTCAACGATGTCTGGAACCTTCTTGATGACATCTGCGATCAGTATGCCGAGGCGGTCATCGAACGAAGCAAGCTTGTATGCCAGAGTCGGAATAACCCTGAATGGGTCGTTCATCTGATTGCGATCAAAACGAATGAAAGCTCCGAGACGGCCATGGTCGCCCATTGCACGGCAGTGCTCTGCGATTGTGCTCGCAAGTGCACTTTTCCCAGTTCCCGCCAACCCTCTTAGCCAGAATATCTCGTTGCTCTGCTTCGCGATCCAGGATACGACCGCAACAATCTCCCGTGTACGTGTCCCAGGAAGGCAGGGGTCTCGACGTGTGATGGTTCGATGCGGATTCAAGCGAGAAAGGATGAGGTCCATCTCTATAGCTCAGAAAGATGACAAACAAAACTCGAGATCGAGATGATCTTCACTTACCAATGAACTTGACTGACGAGTACGTGCTAAATGCGACGACAGCCATCGTTCTGGTCAAATCGCCAGTAAAACGTCTGCCGAGGTCATCAAACGATGCTTTAAATTGCTCGACCTTGTCCGACACATCAAGGGTTAGGAGTCTTTCTGCCAAATGAAACGAATCAGAGGAGTTCTACCATACAAAGAGAGTAAGCTCACCGATGTATTTCTTAGTGAGGTATTCTTTGATAAAAATTGCACACTCCATGGTTTGACCCAACATAGCGTCGAAGATATCTTGAAATACAGAATGCTTTCGCAAGATGTCATCCTGAGTTGCGGTCTGGTAGGTCTCCATCATCGAGTTGTAAAGTGAACAGACGCTCTCGTCCTTTGATTGCTGCGCTTTGAGAATCTGCTCACAATCTCGAATGAGTGGGATTGTCATCGGGCATGATCGAGGCTGGTCTTACATTGTAACCCACGCTGAGTAAACTCCAGGCCGCGGTGGCGAAAGGATGAAACTAGTTGGGATGAGGGTTTAGTCGACACATGACATTAGATGATGATGATTTACCTTTGCGATTTCATCGAGGAGTTGTTTCAACGGCTCGATGGTCTCGAGAATTGGGATAGTTTTGTTGAGCGTTTCTTGAACCACCCCAGCCAGTGGCTGTACGGTCGAGACGGCGTTGAGGAGAGGATTAGTATGCTCTGTAGGTTGAGCAGTATCTTCAACGAGACCCCGTGCTGCGGAATAGAGATCGGTACGATATCGGAGGAGGACAGTGCTTGTTGATTCGGCAGTGACTGCAGGAGATTTGATCTTGATTTGAATGAGACATTCGCCTTGAGAACACATTGTTAAGGCCACGGACGAGAATCAATACATGGCAACACACCTGAATTTCCCGCCAAGATTTCATGCAGAGGAACCTCAACCCTTCCCAGAAATTGCTTCCATAACCAAGAGCGACCATGGTAGAGAGAGAGGGAAAACTTGACAGCGGAACTCTCCCTGTCGTTCCTGTAAGATACACTCAATATTAAGCTTGACCGCCGTCATCGAGGTACGTACAAATGTAACAATATCTCTTCATCCCACCAAGGCGAGTCGGTTTTGTCCTTGAAAATCTTCGTCCTGTGCACAACGCTACCCGCCTTGACTTCAACGAAGGTCCGGGAAAGTTCTGGTATCCCTTGGATTTGGGAATCTGGTAATCGATCGCACCGAATGAGAGTAACTCGAGAGAGGAGTCCAGTAGCGCTTACGCGTGATGAGCAGAAATTTGCTACAAAAGAAGTCAAGGCTAACCACGGACGGGTCAGAAAGCAGATTCGTACCGTTCATTGAGTCCACGGTCAGGACCCCTCACGGTGAGCGGTGTCATGTTCGTAGTCAGAATCTGCGGACAGGGATGTAGATTGGCAGTGGATGAAGCAGAACCAAAACGGAAAAGACCCAAAAGAAACAAGCTTGGGCACCAATGGTGAGCGTAGCGCCCACCATATCGATCTGATCAGGTTCTGAAGCCGCCCAACGAAACTTGAAAGTCAGGCGTTAATGGAGAAGGTTCAACGCCCGTTCCGGCCTTCTAGGCTGATGTCACAGATCTAACATACCAGGATTGAGCGCGTTTACTCATGACGCTGATGCATGGCTTGAGGTCGAATGAATTTTGTTGAATCCGAACAAAGTTGGTTTAGCGGCACTTCGATTTGTCTAAACGTGTGGGGTGAGTACAACTACTAGACAAAGGCCACACGCGTCTGAGCCTTTCGGAGTCTCGTCTTTCAACTTTGGTTTACCACCGTCTGCGCATCTCCTACTCTACTGCCTCCCCAACGCCGTCCCGAGACTCGAGGAAGAGTGTAACACCCATCACTCGCAACCCTCAACTATCAGTTCTCCCTGGCCATTCGTAGTCAATGTGATGTCTTGCCACCTGTCGTCCATACGTTCGAACTCCGTAATGGTTGACTGCTCGGAGAAGAGAGATGTGGCTAAGAACCGAAGGATCGAAGATCGAGGTCAGCCCTCCGTCATTCCCTGACGAAACGTATGAGTACTTCGCCCGCCTTGACACTCTGATTCTGAGGTTGACTCCCAGCTGATCCTCAAGAACGTTTACCACCATCGATCCTCGGCGTCGCTCTGACCTCTACATCTCGCAACGGACTCTACTCGTACGCGATCAGCGAACGTCACTGACATGCCCCGCAGACCGAGACGAATGGGAACACCGTTGTGAACGCAGGGATTCAGGAGAGCTCATCAATTTTCAATCTGGTATGTGCGTTCTATTGATCGTAGCCTTCCGCCTCATCCAACATTGTTTTGCGTCAATAGGCTTCCGTCAATTCCAGGCCGCTCATACCCCCCCTGTTCACTTCGAATTTCGCGGTCCGCCCCTCATCAACTTCTTCAGCCGACGTCGCCGTCTCTCACTCACCCGACTCTTCGCATGAGTGAGAGGTGGAGTTGGGAGATTATCCTCCAGGAGGCAATTTGGATTTCTTTGGTCGGAGGGGCTGTGATGATCGGAACGATTAATATTTGGATATCTTCGATACACACTTTTTTTTTGACTACTTGTAGCTATGTTATCGAAGTCCGACGTCACCTTTGGTTACCGGTCAAGCGAATCAGACCCCGAAAAGAAGAGGCACCGATAAGTACAAGAGTGGAGCTCGGCCAAGTAATGTCCAAAAACGGAAGGATGAGATATGATGGAGCAGTAGATAAGATAAGATAGCACTTTTCATTCCCACCTCTTTCGGTTCATCTGACTCGTCTGCCTCCCTCGAAGCCTAAGACTACGTGTATCTTCCCAGCACCAAATCAAACTCCCTGATTGTAGTAAGGGCAGTCGAGTCTGATAACATCACCAGTGCTCGCAACAATGGAAACAGCAAGTCATCTCGGTGGCGTCGAGGGAGGAGGGACGATCGCAAGTGTTCGGCGCTGAGCGCTGATCGCTTCAAGGGCGCCCACGCTGACCAACTGTGAGAGGATATTAGGGTCGACGCAAACGAGAGCCGTGATATAGTGCATGGCGAGAGTCCTGTTCCCGAACCTGTCTAATCTGATCACTGTCAGTGTTGGTTAAGTGCCAGTGGAGAAGAACGCACCGGACATAGGATATCAACCTTTGGCAGGAGTTGATGAACGATTGATCGCAAGCAAGCTTACCTGCCTCCAACCCGAGACCGTACCTATTGAAAGCATCATCCAGGAGCTGGAGTACGTGCTGAGGGCGTCAAATTAGTTTGCTAGAGCGAGTTGGTGAACCGTCGAGAATGTGGACACAAAGCGCGATTGGCAGATAGAAGGCAACGGCTCATAGCAGGACGATGTCACTTCCCCGATCGTTCATACTCTCAGCGTCAGGTGGTCACTACACGATTGGTATCGGATGTTCGGACTGAAGATGGCTTTGGGGGATGATAGGTGTACGCATTTGCTGGTTTATAGGAGGATGGGGTGGGGATCACAGACGTGAGCACGGCGTTGATAGTGTTTTGATGTGTATATATCAAGTGCATTTTGTCGCTACACTCCAACCTCGGACGCGCACGTCTGAGCCTTTCAGAGTCTCGCTTTTGGTTTCCTACTTGACCCTTGCCAACTAGCTGCCTAACATACTCTGGCCGGACTGTGCTGCGGTACTCCATTGTTGAGCACTAAACTGCGACACGTCCCCCACTTCGTCAAGCTTTGCGGGTCCGGGATCGACAGGGTCTGTGACTATCTTTCGACTATGTATTATGGATCTTGACTAAATCTTGACCGCAGCGTTAGTTCAAGCCGACATCGTTCACTTGGTGCCCGACCTTTACGCCACCTTGGTGTACTTCGTCACGCCCCATCTACGTCCTTTCATACATCTTCCTGTTCGTTGCAACTAATGCAGAAACGAAGTATGGTGTGGGAGGGTTGTATTGGGTTACGATTTGGCATGTTGAGGTGTTGCTTGCTGGTGTGTGGAAGGCGGTGAGATTTCGTGGGGGAGGGGACATGCTGGGCTTGGTTCGAACGCTGGAGGGGAAGAGGTGAGACGGGTTGGGGGGGTCAGGTTTGAGGTTGACGACGAGCAGGGAGGGGAGAGGAGGGAGGGAGGGAGATTGCGGATGAGGACCCAACCGAGACTATGTCCCTCATGCATGAACAGAGGACAGTCACCGAGGGTGGAAGCGAGTAAACTACTGGGTAAATCGGCGAGCCACCCTCTTGTCCCTCATTATTGTTGCCGCTCATGCCAACTGACACGGTGGTTCTTCGTCGCACAGGCAATAAATCAGAGTCCGCTGAAGATGCAATTGGGTGGTGTATGTTGCGGTTCGTGTGGAGCGCACCGGCACATGTGTTGTTGCTCTCACAGACGGCGGAGTTATTGGTTGGGACTCTGGGTCAGACATTGGTTGGTGGGAGTAGCGCATGGACTGGTGAGTTTATTTTTCTATTCAGATGATTGACGTGATGCTGAACAATATTCTCGTCCCATTTTTAGTATACACTGCTCTCTGCGCCGTTTCATTCCTAATCACACTCCCCCTTCTGCTCTTCCCACCGAAACTTCACACCTCCGTCGAGTGGATCCTCGTTACGTTCATCCTGACGACTCTCTACACCTACGCCGCCAACCCATTCTCTCAAGAAGCGCCTTTCAAGATCTCTTTCCAGCAAACTCTCACCTTCAACCAAACTTCTGGTGATTTCGCGGCCTTGACTAGTATGACTGGCAGTCAGAGCTATTTGGAGAGAGGTGTTGCGGCTGAGCTGCCGTCCAGTTGGGACGGGGAGTTATGCGTGGAGAGGAGGACGTATTGAGGCCTGCGTTGACGACTTGCGTTTGGGAGGGAGGGCTATTGCCTAGTCCTGGGAAACACTCTCGGAGGTCCCTTTCGTCTCCATCGCACCAAGATGAACGGCAACCTTCACTGTCGGCGATGGTCGAATCATCACCTTCGACAACTCTATCCGACTGGCTCGAGTTCGACGCGAAACGGCTTAACGATTTTTCCGCTTTCTTCTCTATACGGGGCGTCAATACCGGAGCTTTTCGGTAACGTCAATGTAACTTCGTTCAATGTTCGCGAAGGAGGGACGAAGGGTGTGCAATCGGGATATCCTATATCTCCAGAAGGACTGGAGGAGTTGAGGTTATGGAGTCGGGATTGGGAGAAGAAGTTCTTCGTCGAGGGTTTGTTTCACTCCTAGCTCATCCTACTCTTCCACTACTTCGTCTCCACATTTTACAGTGGAGGCAGAGCTTCTTGTTCATGGGCGGAGTATGAGAGTGGGATGGCTGGTGTTGAGTTACCTGACGATGCGAGGAGGGCAAGGATACTGGCATATGAGGAGGTGTTGGCTTTCTTGTCGACTTGGGCGGTGGCTACGAAGAGGGCGGATGCATTGGTTGAAGTCTCTGTGCCCTTTAGGATTTGATTGGGTATGTTACAATTGTTGGTGTGCTTTAGTTATCACTGCTCATCTCGATATTTTGATGTTTGTTTTCCGCGTCTTGTTGCCGTCACAGTCATGACCCCAGCTTGTACCTCCAATCGAAGTCAAATTCAATGGGGATACCGCGCAGTAACGCAGCTACAGTTTCGGTCTTGCATGCGCGCCTATCTCCCGTTGAATGTAGAATGTTCAGGGTGACTAGCAGGTACCGTTCCAAAATATCCAATCCCTTGCGCAGCTGTCCTCCTCCTACGTCAGCAGTTTTTGGTCTCAGCACCGAACGATACGGCTCTATAGCGCTCACTATGAACTCAACTGTCACAGCCAGTTCTGGCACAGTCAGTCGAGCGAATGCGTGGTTCTATGGCCAACAACAGATGCACCACACAATCGCCTCCAATCTGTCTCAGACCTCGATGCGGTTGGATTTGAGCCTGAACTCTCTTGACACGAACCTTCACAAGTACCTTTTCCTCCAGAATCCAGGATTTTCGTCTGTTACGATTGTTTGAGCCTCCGTAGGATGCGGTGGGGAGGCTGACATGTCGGCGGCTGGACCTCATGTCCCTGTGTTAATTTCCTTGGGCGGAGCGTAGTCCTCCTATTTAAGAGGCCAAATGCTCCGGTAGGATACTATCGAACAAGACACGCAATTTCACTGCTTCACTCAAACCTCAAACAACATGAAAGTCCTCGTCCTAGGTGGTTCTCGCCACATCGGCTACCACTCCGCCTTGAGGCTCCTCGATAAGTGCTCCCCTTCCCCCCTCACGATGTTCTCCTTATCGCCGATTCGAATTTCTGACGGGTACGTCTTCACCAGGGAAAGGCCACACCGTTCATTTCTGCTCCGCAACGCCGCCGTCTTCGATGGCGATGAGAAGGTTCAACCTTTCATCTCCTCTGGTCAAGCCAGGATCGTGCAAGGTGATGCCCTGAAATCCGGCGACGTCCAACACGCTTAGGACACAGCCGGCAATGGCGAACCAGAAGGAGTTGTTGATCTTTGCTTATTTTCGATCGGTTTGTCTAACCACCCCTTGCCACATCGTCAAACATCGAATTCATCCCGTTCATTCCAAACGTATATTCCAAATTAGGTGCAACAACCGGAAAGTTTTCCCTGACGAAGGGTGTTATCATCAACCCCGTTAACGTCTGCACCCAATCCGTAATGAACGTCCTTTGCACGATGCCAAAACCTGCGAGGATGAAGTTGGTTGCTATAACTTCCAATGGAGTCGGTCGGTCATCTCATGCCTCATTTCTGTGGCTCCTGAAGGGGTTCTGTTCATATTTCATCGCCGGACCTCATAGAGACAAGATCGGACTCGAATGTGTGCGTTATCACGTAGGAGGCAAACCTTATACCGAGACAGAGATGGGAGGTGAGCCCGGAGAGCAAATCCTGGAGCAGGAGTGGAAGACTCGTGAAGGGTTGCCTCCGGAAGGAGAGTTCACAAACACGGTCATCATGAGGCCCGCGTTGATGTTTGACGGGGATTGTAAGGGCGATGCACCTGTGAATAAGGCAGGTAATGCGCCGTACAGGTTCGCGGAGGGGAACTTGCCCGCGGCGTGGACGATCTCGAGGCAGGACGTTGCGCATATCATTGTGGAGGTCATGTTGCCTGAGTGGGAGAAGTGGACTGGCAAAGTTGCGACGATTGGGTACTGACTGCCAAATGAATATCGTGTTTTTTAGGGTCTTCGCTGGAGGCCACTTGCTACCCGTTCCACTCCCCTTGTCCTCTTCTGTCATTATTGCCATCGCACACATTGTATTTATTCATACGCATTCATTCGTCTATCTATCCTACAAGTATATATCCCATCCTCCAGATCGAACTACTACCTAATACGAACCGGCACACGATGTTTCTTTTTTATGCCGACCTCGAGTGGTATATCAACCACAACCAATTGATCATCCTCGTCGACGGTAACAATCGCAACTCCGTTTGGCGAGGTCATTGCGGTGAAAGGATTCCTGGCGCCAGTGCTGATTTCCTCAGGGAAGCAAACGGCGAAGTCATCGGACTCCTCGAGTTGGAGCGGGTATTCCACAACTTTTCCTGGGGATTCAACACTTTCGCCCCTTTGCTCACTGTGAGTGATGCACTGTTGGTTTTGACGTCGGGAAGACGCAAGATGAGACACAAGAACGGATCCTTCGGAACAGACCGAAACAATCTTTGAATCTCGGGGTGAGAATGCCACAGCCACAGCCTGATGGCGTAACGTTACTAGCGGAGCAAGGAGAGGTGCACCTGTCTGGGCGTCCCAGATCTGTATGCTTGCATCCTCCGAGACTGAAGCGATCTTTGATGTGTCGCGAGAAAACGCAATGGCAACGGCGCAGTGGCGACGGCTGTGCTCCACCCCATGTAGTGCGATATCTAGGCTCGCAATTCCCGAGGAAGCATCCCACACCCTTATCATCATATCCTTCGCCGCGGATGCAATTCTGGTCCCATCGGAGCAGAATGCCAGAGCACTTATTGCTCCGTTGTGGCCCCGTATTGGTTCAAGAATCGACATTCCAGACGAGACGTCCCAGACTTGGATAGTTCCATCGAGCCGTCCAGAAGCAATTTTGGACCCATCGGATGAAAGGGCTACAGCTTGAGGTTGTTTTCCACCTCTTGGAGATGAAATGGATGCACCTGTCGAGACATCCCAAATTTGGGTGCCTTCCCAATTTCCCAATGCTACCTTCGACTTGTCAGTGGACATGGCCAGACAAGTTGAGAAGCGTGCTGGGATACTGGGTGATCTGACCAACAATACATCCCAAACAATTACACTCCCATCAGAACATCCAGTGATAACCTGGGAGCTGTCTGGAGAGAATATGGCCGACGAAACGGGGGAAAGGCAGAGAATGCGTGCAAGTGGTGTGCTAGTCGCTGTTTCCCACACAAAGATTGTGTTACCTCGCGCTGAGACAATCTTCGAGCCATCGTGTGAGAACTGAACCGAGTGGTTCACAGGGTAACTCTCGTTGAATGGATGTGGTCTTGGTGATCCTGACAGGATCTGGGAGCCGTCGGGGGAGAACATTACAGATCCAAACCGACAATATTCACCGGGGAGAGTGCCTGAAGTGGGCGGTAGTAGCGAACTACCACTGAAGGGATCCCACAGCCCGATTCCGAAACCAGAACGCCCGGACGAAAAATTGGAGCGGGGTGTGTCGGAAGGTGAAGGATTCATCAATGCCGGCCTTATTCGAATGACCTTGGTGCCAGATGTTGCATCCCATATTCGGATAGTTTGGTCGGTGGATCCAGAGACGACCTGGCTGCCATCAGGTGAGAATGCCACTGAGTTGACCGATGAGCGGTGGCCTCGGAGGACGAGTAAGATGCCTGTCGAGACAGTCCATACTCGTACAGTAGTGTCCAAGGACCCCGACACAAGCTTATTACTGTCCGGACTGAACGCCACGGACATTACTTCAAGACTGTGACCGCTGAAAGTGGAGAGACTTGTTCCTGATTCAGCATCCCACAGCCGCAGAGTTCGGTCGTCGGATCCTGATGCGACCTTGGAACCATTTCTAGCGAATGTCACAGAATTTACAGACCCGCCATGACCACGAAGCTCGAGGAGTGGTGCGCCCGTTTTCGAATCCCAAAGCCAAATTCTGGTATCCGAGCCTGCTGAGGCAAATTTCGAGCCGTCACTGCAGATGCTGACATGGTTGACCACGGCAGTATAGGCAGTAGGGCCATGCATGCGATAGCAGCGTAAACTACCATCGGGGATGGCTGTTACCCTTGGTGTGTTGGGTACTGAATACCTCTTGCGGATTGAGTTCTCGGTAGGAGCGAAAACCAGATGAGTGTTGAAGAGAGACGAAACCCGATGGGAGGGGCCGTAGGACCCATAAATGAAACTGGGACGGGTGGTGAGTTGGAATGCGAATTGGAAGGCATCGTATCGCATGTTCCGATCAGCCTCCGTGCATGTACTCATCTGTCACAAGGTTAACTCCGGAAGCGAGATACTTATAAAGCGCTTACGCTGTTTGATTGAATGAGCTCCTGCAATGAGAAATACACATCGCCACGCCTGCCCATAGTGGTCTCAAACATCAACCACCGGAAAAAATCGGCCCCCAAGAATGCTCGAATCTTCTGATCCCCTTCCGGAAGGATGTGGTTCAACACACCCAGGTTCTTTCTCCATTGACCCTCTGCGTAAACAACAAATGAAGGAATGGCCGTATGATTCTCGAATATGGGCTTGCCAGCAGTCTGAGGGAAGCCACAGCTGTCAATGAATCTCATGAAGAGATCGGGACAACGCTTCAGCACAAGGATCTTGAGCTGGTGGTGTGCACTTGGACTGAAGAACCAACCAATGCCGCATCTCTGCTCATCTCCCAAGAAGTCGTAGAATGACTTATGGAGAAAGCGAATAGGCCTAGAGTCTCCATAACTTGTGACACTGGCTAGTCTGTCGAGAAGGGTGCGGCACTTGGGATTATTCGGGTCGAAGACAATCTGGTCGACATCGGCGCAGGTGAGTGAGATGTCGGTGGGGGCAGTTACGAGGAGCCCAAGGAGCAAGCACAAGTCAGACTTGATGTCATCGTTACGCCCCGTGATAGGAACTGCCAATTGTAACACCGTTCGGTACATGAAGTCAAGTGATGCCTCTGCATCGGATGCGGCTGCAACGGATTGTTCCAATACAACCATGAGTCGGTCCGAAGGAGATTCCTTGATAAACTCATAGACGGTCGATGCCCAAATGAAGAGACCTTGCGCTCGAGTCTCAAGTTCGTGTATCGCATCATGCCTCTCGAGAAGCTCTTGGAAGCGTGGATCCCCGATCTGACGGAACTTGTTCTCGAAGTAGAATCGGATATTGGGATCAAAAGATTCCGCGGTTAAATTGTGGACGATGGTCGAAGAGGTATGCTCGGGGCTCAGCACACCCTCGATATCTGGTTCTGGTCGGCTGGTGACTATAAGCCGAATGAATGGAAGATTGTCCCCGAAACCTCGCGCCAACACAGCGAGGAGCTCTCCACGTCGCCCTGGCGTACCACATTCGTCCAAGCCATCCAAGAGGACAACGATGGGGCCCTCGTCTAACAGGTCATCGGCGATGATGGATAGGGGCCCAGTAACGAGCCTGGTGAATTGTTCTTGCAGAGAACGGTCAACGATATCCGGAACCTTCTTGATGACATCTGCGATCAGTATGCCAAGGCGGTCATCGAACGAAGCAAGCTTGTATGCCAGAGTCGGAATAACTCTGAAGGGGTCGTTCATCTCAGCGCGATCAAAACGAATGAAGGCCCCAAGACGGCCATGTTCGCCCATGGCACGGCAGTGCTCTGCGATTGTGCTCGCCAGAGCACTTTTCCCGGTCCCCGCCAAACCCCTTAGCCAGAATATCTCGTTGCTCTGCTTCGCGATCCAGGATATGACCGCAACAATCTCCCGTGTACGTGTCCCAGGAAGGCAGGGGTCTCGACGGGTGATGGCTCGATGCGGATTCAAGCGAGAAAGGATGAGGTCCATCTCTGTAACACAGAAAGATGACAAACAATCTCGAGATCGAAATGATCTTTACTTACCTATGAACTTGACTGATGAGTACGTACTAAATGCGACGACAGCCGTCTTCCTGGTCAAAACGCCAGTAAAGCGTCTGCCGAGGTCATCGAACGATGTTTGAAATTGCTCGACCTTGTCCGACACATCAAGGGTTAAGAGTCTTTCTGCCAGGTGAAACGAATCAGAGTAGTTCTACTGTACCTAGAGAGCAAGCTCACCGACGTATTTCTTAGTGAGGTATTCTTTGATAAAAATTGCACACTCCATAGTTTGACCCAACATAGCGTCGAAGGTATCTTGAAATACAGAATGCTGCCACAAGACGTCATCCTGAGTTGCGGTCTTGTAGGTCTCCATCATCGAGATGTAAAGTGAACAGACACTCTCGTCCTTTGATTGCTGCGCTTTGAGAATCTGCTCACAATCTCGAATGAGTGGAACTGTCATCGGACATGATCGAGGCTAGTCTTGCATTGTAACCCGCGCTGAGTAAACTCCAGGCCGCGCTGGCGAAAGGATGAAACTAGTTGGGATGAGGGTGTAGTCGATACACGACGTTAGCTGATGGTAATTTACCTTCGCGATTTCATCAAAGAGTTGTTTCAACGGCTCGATGGTCTCGAGAATTGGGATAGCTTTGTTGAGCGTTTCTTGTACTACCCCAGCCAGTGGCTGTACGGTCGAGACGGCGTTGAGGAGAGGAATAGTATGCTCTGTGGGTTGAGCAGTATCTTCAATCAGACCCTGTGCTGCGGAATGAAGGTCGGTACGATATCGGAGTAGGACAGTGCTTGTTAATTCGGTAGAGACTTGGGGAGAGTTGATCTTCATTTGTATGAGACATTCGCCTTGAGAACGTATTGTTAAGGCCACGAACGAGAAGCAATACATGGCAACGCACCTGAATTTCCCGCCAAGATTTCATGGAGAGGACCCTCAACCCTTCCCAGAAATTGCTTCCATAACCATGAGCGACCATGGTAGAGTGAGAAAGAAAACTTGACAGCGGAACTCTCCCTGTCGTTCCTGTAAGATACACTCAATATCGAACTTGACCGCTTTCACCAAGGTACGTACAAATGTAACAATATCTCTTCATCCCACCAAGGCGAGTTGGTTTTGTCCTTGAAAATCTTCGTCCTGTGCACATCGCCACCCGCCTTGGCTTCAACGAAGGTCCGGGGAAGTTCCGGTATTCCTTGGATTTGGGTATCTGGTCATTGATCGCATCGAGTGAGAGTAACTCGAGATAAGAGCGCAGTAGCGCTTACGCGTGATGAGCAGAAATTTTCTACAAAACAAGTCAAGACTAACCACAGACGGGTCAGAAAGCAGATTCGTACCGTTCATTGAGTCCACGGTCAGGACCCCTCACAGTGAGCCGTGTCATGTTCGTAGCCGGAATCTTCGGGCACCGATGCGTGTTGGTAGTGGATGGAGCAGAACCAAAGCAGAAAAGACCCAAAGGATACAATCTTGGGCGCCAATGGCGAGCATAGCGTCCACCATATCGATCTGATTAGGTTCTAAAGCCCGGCGAAACTGGAATGCCAGGCGTTAAGCATAGACTTAATGGAAAACCTTGCCGGTTCCAGGTTGATGTTGCTATATCACGATTGAGCGGTTTTGCTCATAACGCTGGTGTGTGTCGCGAGGTCATAGGGAGGAATTTTTTTGTTGAGCTCGACAAAGTTAGTGAAGCAGCACGATCAACTTTAAACAAACGGTGCTCGCGCAATTGCGCAAGCGGCACACCCTTTAATTTGTTGACTTGGCACCTCTCGGCAGCCACCATGCAGTATATCACAAGCAGACCATCTGGTTTAGACAGAGTATCGATTGCGATGCTACTTCTATGTGCCAGTAATCCACAAGCTTAGAACGACATCTCATTGGTCACGGCAACACATCAGCAGATTTTGGCCTCCAGCCTGGTTCCCGTCACCGAACGATACGCTCAATTTGATTTGGAACGGCGTCTCGCATACGAAATTTGATAGCGAGCGATGCTTTCGAAAGTACTCATCCTCGGAGATTCTCGCAACACATCGGTTACCTCTCCGCCTTAAGGCTCCTCGGTAAGTCCTCCCCTCCCCTCCCCTGTCCACGTTCACCCATCGCCGATTCTAAGTTCTGATGGGTACATCTTCTCCAGGGAAAGGCCAGACTGCTACGTTTCTCCACAGCCCCACCGTCTTCGATGGCGACGAGAAGGTTCAACCTTTCATCTCCTCGGGTCAAGTCAGGGTCGTGCAAGGTAAAGCCATGAAATCCGACGACGTCAGACGCGCCTGGGACACAGGCAGTCAGGGCGATTTATAAGGAGTCGTCGTTGTATTCCTCGGGGAAGCGAACGACGAAATTGTCGGCTCTATTGCATCAAATCAGTCCGAAACGGGTATTGGAAGGTTTCCAATTCTAAGTTTCTACCACGCGCCCAACCAATCCACACATCGAGGACAATGAAAGTCCAAAGGGTCCATCGTATCGAGGTGGATTTGCGAAAAGTACTCGCGAACATCACCCGAGGCCTTTTTGAAGTGTCGTTCAGCTCTCTATCCGGCGAAGCACAGCTAGCAAGAGCGCATATAGGTGAGGTGGTCGAGGGAAAAGGTAATAGGGGCTGGGATTGGGGGAGCGTGGAGGGGTGCCCTACCATAGGGGGATCAGTACATGAGCACAACTAGGGACGAGCATTAGTTACGGTGAAGAAAAGGCTGTGCATGTCGAAACCGGTCGAAGAGATGGTCTGATTCGTCCTTCCGAGTAGGTACGGTTGAATTGATGTACGACGCCGAGGATGTCCTCGTCGTCGAATTCGAAGATTCGGGTGTCTTGATATGCCATGTTGGTAGTTCAGAGTTGAGATGTGCAAATCTGGGCACGCGATGAGGCGGTGGATGGTGGTGCCAAGAAATGTCGATTATACCATTGCCACGGGGGACTCCTTCACGGTCCGTCCTATAACCCTAGTACCTCGACGAGCATCAAAGTATAGGGCAAACACGACCGCTAACAGAGGTTAGATGAGTACACGGAAATATTGGCGGACACTTCACGCAAGAACCAAGCAAGTATTAGACCATAGGCTGTTCGATCGATCCTCGTCCACGCCGTGACTGCGATATTCAGCATGTTCCTTGATCGCATCGTATGAGTCCCTGAGCGGGACATTGTGCCGGTACCGTTCTATGGAGCCCTCACCAAACTCCGGTTGGGTGCAGATGGACACGGAGGATGACTTTCCACTTGGCTGCCTTCGGGAAAGTGTCAGCGCTCCCCGACCCAAGATAGAGGTCACACTTGAGTTGTGGTGGCAGCTTCCCTTCGAGCTCGGAGTAGGAGAACTGTTGGGGGACTGTTAGTGTTGTTGGCAGTGCCATGCCACCCTGCCGTGCCACCTGCCGGCAGCTGGCATGCCGGCTGGCAAGGGAGGGGGGCACTGGCAGGGGGGTGGCAGGGTACCATAGGCAACAACAACTGAGGGGACTTCTGCTGCATAAATTGGGGGTTAGATGCTCCATCCTCTACAAATCCTGGCAGATTCTGGGATGATAGGCCTTTGTCCATGCCAATCCACTCTGTTTCACCATTGGTAAGATTCCCGCACTCAGAAAATCTGTAGCTGTGAGAATATCTCTTGACCCATCATTTGCAATCGAACTGGTTGCTCCACGTTCAAGCCTTTCATTCGAGTATTTCATCTGCCAGAGAAAAATCAAGCAGTGTAAATACATGTCCAAGGTCAGTGGGTGGCTGATGAGAGGTAAATCAATGATTTCTTCCAATGTACTGGTATACAAAGGCAATGTACCAATGGTCGTCAGTTTCATTCCTAAACTTTCCAGCCAACATGAGGGTTTCCTAACAGGATTGGACTCGAAGGATACTGTAGCTTTAGGCATTGAACCACCATTATTTTTATTCCATTTTATTCAAGGTTTTTTCCTGCCACCCCCTTGCCAAATGGCAAAGGTGGCAGTTGCCGGCAAGCCGGCAACTGGCAGCCCCCCAAAGGGGTTGCCAACTATGTAACTTATGAGGGTTCCCCTCATCTTGGGTGGAGCTAGCTTGATTAATGCAATGTTAACTTGAAAAATTAAAAAGCAAAATTATTATTGATTGACTATATTACTTCTCTACTCAGGAAATTCATACATGCTCATATCTACTCTGTAAGTATTGAGATGAAATCCCATCACATGCCTTCGATGTACATCATTTTCTAAGTCAATTTCCCCTAGAGTTCTTTCCAACTGCAACAACCGAGTCATTGGAAAACTTGACTGAAAAAGAATACCTTTCAGAGTCTTTACCCTTGATATTGCCACAAATGACAGGCCAGAAGCAAATTTGGTCTTTCCAAGCTCAATAACAGCTCTATCAAGAGTCAGTCCTTGACTCTTGTGGATTGTCATCGCCCAAGCCAGTCGAAGTGGCAGTTGAGTTCTGGAGAGTTTATCTCCAGAGCTTGAGTCCCAACGGACAGTTACAGGAGTGATAGGAATCCAAGGTTTTCCATCTTCTGAATGCCATGCAGGATTTGATGGACCTATGGGTGATAGTCAGATAAGATCTCAGGTAGAAGTGACCACTAACCTGTGTAGCCATCAATCTCAAGAAAAACAACCTCAGGTAAATCTGTTTTTGGATTTGTACCAGGTGCAAATACAATTTTCTTCACCACCCCTCGAGTACCATTTACAAGACCTAAAAAATCAGGTGAATATTTGATCTTATATAAGAAAGATCTAACCTACCATGTGTGGTCCAAAGGTTCCTGGTTATCATTACTTGTGCTTCCTCAGCAAGTAGTATGAGCTTTTCCAATCCATCAGCATCTTCAGGGGCTGCTGTTGTTGCCTGACGCCCTCCAGTATGTCTTGCTCTGCATCGCACCACAGGTTTATTTGAAAGAGCCAGTTGTGTAACATTATAAGCATCAACAGTCTCTCGAGTGGGATATAGTCAGATTGCAGAGTTGAACTCTGCTCTTTCTTCAGGGCTAACATTGTCTTTAAACCTTCCAGAGAGCATATTATAGTCTTCCTCAGTAATGGAATAGGTTCTCTGCCTGAGTAATAATCTGCGGAAGGCTTCTGAAGCAGCATCTTGTCCAGCCTGACGGAAGATATGGCGAAGCTCAATAGATTGATTAAAGGAATGATATGCTCGCTTTCCATCTTCTGCAAGGCCACTTCGTACCTGAGATGGCTGCATAGAAAAGAGTGTTTTGTCACCAACTGGAGGCAATTGTGCAAAGTCACCAAATAAAATCACACTCATATTTCCAAATACCTCCTGACTATGTTGAGGAAAAATCTGGCGTAGACGCCTATCCATTTTTCCCAGCATTACTTGACCAATCATAGATTTTTCATCAACAATTGTAATCATATGATTCTTCCACTTTGTTTGTAACCTTCCTAGGTGTGCAGGATTCAGGTCACTCCAATTTTTGACAGGAATAGAAAATCCAACATTAATGGTGTAACCTTTAATCCCATATGCTGCAATTCCAGTTGGTGCAACTCTGATCACACCGTCAGTCTTTCCCCTTTCAGCCATAAGTTTCTTGATTTCTGTTGATATTGCAGCAATAAGAAATGATTTTCCAGTTCCAGCAGTGCCATCAACATTCATACGAAGTGGTGGTGGATCTGGGATATCAGGGTCAAGTAAGGCCTTGACATGGGAAACGATTTGCAGAAACACAACTTGCTGTTCTTCTTTTAGATCTCTCCAATCAGTCTCAGGTGGTTCAAACTCTTCATGCCCAGTCAGTCCACGTTTTTGATTCTCCAACCATTGTACTGCCTCAATGCGATCTGCAATGGATATAGTGTTTGCAAACCAATCATGTGCAGTATCAACATCACGTTCACCCAGTTTATCAACATTAATCTCTACCTGAGCTCCAGGATGTCTTCCTGCTTCATGCATCCAAGCTTCCCGGAAGGCATCAAGATCATCACCATTTCCATCATGAACTGACTCAGAGTCACTTTCATTGTCATCATCTTCACCATCTTCAACAATCTTATCAGTTGTACCTGGTAGAGGGTCCTTATGATCATGAGGTGGGTCTGCTAGTTGACATGTAAGCCGATATGTATTGGTCCAAGTGTCTCCATCGCGTAATGCATCCTCCTCACGGTAAGGATGATGGAGTAGCATTTTCACACGACAATGATCTTCATAAGTCTCTTCATCATTTGGATCCCCAAGATATCTGGGCCATACATCAACAACATATGGTTTACCACGTT
Organism: Jaapia argillacea MUCL 33604; assembly: GCA_000697665.1. Taxonomy (NCBI): domain Eukaryota; kingdom Fungi; phylum Basidiomycota; class Agaricomycetes; order Jaapiales; family Jaapiaceae; genus Jaapia; species Jaapia argillacea. The sequence goes on from KL197713.1 coordinate 1,747,563, forward strand.
TTGACTCTCGAGTTCCTGTACGTTTTTTATATTTTCCACCCTCAACATCATAGTATTGCATAAATTCAAAGAGAGTTAATTGCTCAAGATCAGCTGGCCTCTCACGGTATTTTTGCCTCCAACTTTTTCTAACTCTCCCAGTTCCTTGAAATAGAATTTCTTCTGATTCATTTTGCAACATGCATAAGGATCGTGACATTCGTGATGATTCCCAGAGATGACATCCTAGAAGGCTATGGCATACCTCTTGGCCTTGAGAATTTTCTCAGTTAAAGACTCCTATGAGTATGAAACAGTACATACCAGAAATATCTCTTTCAGCAACTAATGATGATAATAATTTTTGATATGCAATACCACTATGAGTATCATCTCCTAGGTATTTCATTGCAGTTTGAAGCATATCTTGATAAGAATTTGATGTTGATTCAGCCTTGGTCACATATTTGGATATATATGCAATTACAGCAGCAACACTGATTATAGGACGGAAGTCCATGTTTGCCCGCCATCCAAGAACCCACCATGGATTATATGCATTCAATAATTCATCATTTCTTTTTGTGAGAAAGTCTGGGTACTCTTTGTCCTGAAGTGTGACAAACTCTGTTAACTCTCTTAAGTCATGAGGAAATTGAAACCGACAGTATATCTGGCCAGTTTTCTTATCCTTTCTTTGGCAGTATCCAGGTGTGCACCTTGTATGTCTTTGGAATCTATTCAATAGCTGTGCTAGCTCAAGCTGGGTATCAGTGAGAGTTGTAAATGGGCGTGCTGATGGATGAATTGTTGCTGGTGGTATATTCTTTCCTGGATTCCAAGTGGAAACAATTGGATCCCAGAAATCAATAAAAGCTCTAACAGAAGCCTCATCTGTAAGCTTCAAGTCTTCAACTGCTGGGGCATCTCGTAACCAAAGAAAGCCATGGATATGGCTACTACCACGGTGTTGCCACTCAAATCTCCACCAGTAGTCCACTACATGTAATTCTGGTTGAATAACTTCTTCAAAGAATAATTTCCATCTTTTTTGAAAGTAATAACCTGCTATGGCAGGGTTATCATTCAAGTCTGCAGTTCTTTGACGATAAGCACCCTGTTCACCTAGTAAAGGATCAGCTTCTCCATGATGAGGCATATGCTGATGCATATCTGGCCACTGATGATCTGCAGAAGATACAGTAAAAAATGCATGGCCAGAACGTACTATTGGATCCCTCATCTGAGCCTTAAGGTTTTTATTGGCATCTTTCCAAAAAGGACGTGTTCCAGCTAATTTTGCTGCTTGTTGAGCAACTCGATTTGCAAGCTGAGCAACTTCATTGGTTTGTAGTAGTAGTCGAATGTCTTCAACAGTCAACTGAGCATCATCTTGATGTGTTGATAAGTACCATTTAGAAGTTTTCTTTGCCTCATGTCTTAGCCACGTATTATATGCCCAATACCAAAAGCGAGGGTGTCTAGCAAATCTTCCTCCTTTGAACCTCATAAGGTGTGCAGCCCATTCAATTTCAGAGACTTTTTTAGGGCGAGCTTCATGGAAATCAGCTTTGCCAGTTGGAAAAAGAGCAGGAAATGCATCTATGGCAATACGGCCACCAGCATGTTCATTAATTGGAGTTCCATGTACTTCTGGAAAAGTAAGGATTGGATGTGAAAGTACTAAGACAGGTCCATCTACACTCTGTGCAGCTGCCTGCAGTTGATCTAACTCTGTCTGCCTTGTTTGAAGATTAGGAACAAAGCCATTGGAGTGTAAAGCAGGCTGAGGTTGACCATCATTCTGAGGTAACTCTGGATTCTGGGAATTTTCTGGTCCAGGTTGCTGGTTGTTTCCACCTGCCTGAAGTGGATTAGAATTTGGCTCAGCCTCTGGAGGGCCCATATTATCCTCACTTAACTGCACATCTTCTTGTGTAGTCAGTGTTCTTACTTGTTCATGAACAAGTCCATTCTCTGGCAGTGAGTTTAATGCATCTTGATCAATCTCACACCTTCGTGAAATAAAAGTTGGATGATGTTGAGATAAGTATTCAAGCCAGGCACTAACTACTGCTCTCCGAACACGGAAATCCTCATAGATGGGTGATTCTCCATCTGGTGTGGCACCTGCCCTTCTTATAATAACAACATCACAATTCTCAGGCAAAGCAGGTACCTTCTGATTGAATCTATAATTCTCTCGAGCAAAATTGCAGCAATGGCCTGCATACTTATACTGCCCACCACGTACTTGCCAGACTTGAAGAAATGCATGAATAGGAGATATAAGTATCTCCTCCATCTGTGTTAATTTTGGCAAGTCAGGACACCCAACTCCAGGATCCATGTTATTTGAAGCCCTGAATTTATCACCAGTTTGACATTTCTTACAAAACCGCCCAGCTGCAGTATATTTCACATTAAGATCAAACCACTCCTCATTACACCCATCACATTGTTCCATTTCAATTTTCATAGCCTTCTCACGAAAAATTCTTAAGCGCTCCTTTTGTGCTGGTGTGATAGCAGGCATTTGCAAAGGATCAATTACACCAGCTGGCGGAATTGCAGCAGGTGGTACAGCAGGATTTTGTTGAGGGCCACCATGCTCATGAGCTTCCTGAGATGGATCATTATTGTCTATATGTTGTTGTTCTTCAACCCTAACTTGCCTTTGATGTGACTGATGTGCAAGACATCCATTACATGTTGCATTATTCCTTCGAAACTCTGTTAATGGACGCCAATGTCTATTTCTCGAGCAAAACCGTTGTCCAGGATGGGCATCATCCTCACGTACAATATTTGCATTACGTGCCCTAGGCAAAGCATGACGAACCCCTGCCACTATTCTAGCAGGCACAGGTATAGAAGGAGATCTCTGATTTGGGATTGGTAGATTTCCACCAATTGAAGAGCCTTGATGCTGATTCGCATCATGTATATCTGGGTGACCAGCTATGGGCTGGTGATTCTCTGGGGCAGAAGACATAAATGGGTCATCTAAATTATTTCCAGCATCTTCAATCTCCTGTGCAAATAAATGCTGTGGTACAGCCTGATCATCATCATCAGATGGATCAGAGAGAGAATTATCTGCTACAGCTACAGTTGAAGCACCATGGACTCTGGTTGGAGTTCCAGGTATATTTAAAGACTCAAGAATAGTATTTGTTCTTTGTTGATTATATCGTCTCTGTACTGTGTGAGGTGTGTTAGGAGTAATCATAGAACGAGAGCGGGAACGCTGTGGTCGAGCTGGTGTTTTTGGATCTACTTGTGGCTTAGATTTTACTGTCAAAATTCTACCAATATCAATAGAACTTACCAACATCCATAATATCCACCCGCCTCTCTGAAACCACTCTTATTTGTTCTGGAGATATATTCATTTCTAAAACAAACTTAGCAAATATCTGGACATCAGAAAGATCACCTACGATCATCCTGATGTTCCAACTCATGTCCTAGTCCTTCCATTACCATTAGAAGTCAGGAAACTGATGAAAAATACTCACTGGTATCTGAAATTGCTCTCCCCCATGTAAAACCCTCTGAGCCACCAAGATTCTCAACTTCATTGGCCCTGGAATGGTGATGAACCATTGGAATTCTGGATGGGCCAGCACCTGCAGTTTGAGACTCCATCCAAGGTAAAGAAGCACCAGCTGGCTGATAATCCAATCTGGAGGGCCCAGCACCAGCAGTTTGTGATTGGACATGATATGGGCCAGCCTGAGGAGCACCACCTCCAGTTGTAGAGTTAGCTACAGTTGAAATTTGAGCCCCAGATTGACTAGCACGCTTAGCTCTAGCAGCAGCATTTTTCCTGTCAAGTCTAGCCCTGTGAAGTGCCTGAGAACTGGGATCCATGGTGTATACTCCAGCAAGACCCAAAGTAATCACTTTTGTTGCAGAGATTGCTGGTTGAGAGCCCAGGATAGAGGTCTGTAGTGTGTTGAAGTTCGTGCAGCTATCAGACTTTGATCAATGCACAAATTCCGAATGTGGAAGGTCGTGCAGTCGCGGCTCGCCAGAGGAAAGTCCCACGCATAGCTCACTGCGTGCGCACCGCGTTGCTGATTCCAGTATTTACTTCTCACGCATAGCTCGCGGCCAAACAACTGCAAGCCGCGTCGCTGAGTCAGCAACAGGATTTTGGGCCACCTGGTATATTCGGTGTCGCAAGCTCCACCAATCAACACTAGGGACTGTGCGAAGAATCCGGATAATCGGGAGGAGGAATGGGACCCGAGGGGTGGTGTAATGCACCAAGACCAAGAGTTCGAATAGGAGGTCACGACTGACTCGACTAGAATGCCGGCAGGATTATAGAGCAGTTCATCAATGGATTTGCCACCATCATGAGAGCTTCGTCGGGCAGGGCCATTCGTCGATGCAGGGCTAATGATAACCTACAGATCGTTGAGTGATCATCAAGAATAGTTGCTGGACAATGAGGGAATCGAGGTCAGACGACATCAATGCGAAAGACAAAAGGCATTGTAGCTGTGACCACAACTTCCTCCCCATGTCAACTCCACAAACACCCATCCCATAGCAATCCAACACCCCAAATACGATGACAATCCTGTCCTTAGACGTAGCAACCCTCAAACGTACCAAAAATTCGGTAATCGGAAATCCCACAGCTAAACTTGCTCTGTCGCAAAACGATGCCTTTCTCTCCACGTTCGTTCCACTGCTTTCCCCGAGTGAAATCTCTGAGGAAATGATCTTCTTTATAGGTTGATTGATTGTTTGAACCCTACGAGTGGGGTATATGGCGTTGAGCCCGAGGCGGAGGAAGGATTCGAGGAGTTGCGTATTGAAGCTGCCCACGTTGTTTCCTCACTAGCTCATGGTGCGCCTGTCCATTCTGCCTACCTTAATAGCTCTTCTGATTTCCTGCTTTTGTTTCCAGGTCCTGGCCCCGCGCTGAACTCGCTCCTTTCCTACCACCCTCACCGCGCTTTTATCTATGCGCTCTCAACCCTCCCGCCCTCCTCCTCGACGGCGCTCAGATGTGCCTTGGTGAGAGGTTTGAAGACGGTTGGCTGTGCAGTAGCAGATGTAGTCGGTCCAGCCGTTTGGGGACTGAACGTCCTCGACGAAGGAAGGGCCGAGGCTGAAGGAGTATTGGACTGGTTCTTCGAGGTTCGTCCCTCTCCCAAACGCACATAATAAGATGAAACTGAGATAAATTATAGCTGGATGTTCTAGATATCATCCTCCCATTCTTAACATCCCCATCATCCCAAATCTCAACGTCCATTCTCCTCCTCGTAGCATCTATAACTCGCACTGCCGCTCACAGATCGACGATCACATCTTGGCTCCCACTTTCTGAACGACAATCTCAGATCTTACGTAGTCCTAGTGGGGGTGGATTCAGCGCCTTGAGTGGTGGCGGTTATAGTCCTCTGAGTGGTGTGGGTTTCGGTGGTACTTTGGCTGGTAGTGTGGGTAGCCTAAGAGGCGCAAGCGCTAGTAACAGAGGGAGAAGGGGATGGGAGAAACCGGGTGTACATTCTAGGAGTCCCATGAGGATGGGTGGGTGGGTCGTCAGAGAGTGTGTAGGGCTGTTAAAGGGGAGAGAGGTCAAGGTCAGTGATCAAAACCGCTGAGGGCGCGCTCGTTGGTTCCGGAGGAATTGATCATCTCCTGTGGGATTTAGGTCCAGGAAGCTGCGTTGTATGCGTTGGCGTCCCTTGCAAAGGACAACCATGACGTAGCTGTTATGCTTTCCAATCCGCCCCTTGATAGGGAGGGACCTTGTGAGTCGCCTTTTTCTTCAAACGTATTCGGAGTTTTGTCCTTCATTGAGTTTTCCACTTCCTTTTGATCGTAACTTGACGACGTGTATCCTTTTCCTTATTATCACCATACTAACTCGCCGAATCAAGCACAGTCCCCACTTGCACAAGTCATGTCCCTTTGTAAATCCAGGAATGTTGATGTTCAGTTGGCTGCTTGTTTATGGTCCGTTCCGCTACCTCATCTCCTTCCTCTCCTTCCTCCGCCTCGCGTTCATCCTTTTAACCTCTTTCGTATTCTAACGACCTCCCTAGTGCAACGCACATCATCCGCTCAACGCCTCATCACCCGAATGGTCACACTTTAACTTCAGAGAGTGCACCTGCCATGACGGTTTTACATGTTATTAATAGGATTATTGAGAGTAACAATGAGAGTGCTGGGGGGAAGACGAAAGCTTGTTTTATACTTGGTTGGTACCCCTGCTCCTCGTCCTTCTTTTTATCATCAGCTTTATTTGCTCCGTCTTCCCTCCCTAACCATGCCAATTTCTTGTCCCTCCTCCCTATGACCCAAATTGATTTTTTTTGCTTTTCAGGTCAGTTGGTGAGAGATGAGAAAGATTTATGCCAAGCCGCATTTGATAGAGGTTCGGTGACGAAGTTGGTTAAGCTTGTGAAGAGTATTACACCTATTGGGGAGGATGTTGGGGAGGAATGGGAGGAGGAGGAGCCGGAGTGGAGGTGTGCTTTGAGGGAGGTATGGCCTTTCCTGCTCCTCTGACTATATGCGTGTATTAATGCCTTTATAGGGCTGTTTGATCGGTCTTTCGACTATATCACTTCCGTCTCCTCAGATCAGAAGGTCACTGGTGGATGTACATGATATATTCCCCGTTCTACTCGCTGCTTTACCTCCTTCCCACCCCTTGACTCTCTCATCTTCCTCCAAAACCTCCTCCTCCTCGGCCAAGCCGTCTTCCTCAACACTATCAAGCACCACTTCTACGTCGTCGCTCTCTGCGTCCCACTCCTCGGTCCAAAGAGCTCGAACGACAGGCGTCCGATACGCTGCTTGTCAAGTCGTGAGGGCCTTGTCTAGGGACGTTGCGGTTCTGAGGACCAGTTTGGTGGATAGCGGGCTTGGGATGAGGGTGTTTGAGATTTTTAGGGGTGGGATGCGTGTTGATGGGGAGGATGGGGATGGGAGTGCGCGGGGTGGTGAATATAATGCGAGTAGGGAGAAGGGGGGCATGCGGAGTGGTGAGGGGAAGGGGAGTGTAGGTGGAGATATGAGAGGGAAGAGAAGTGCTGCGGAGGTATGGGGAGGTGAAGAGGAGGATAGGAGGGTTGTGAGCGCTGCGTTGATGTGTGTTTGTAATTTGGTTAATGATTTTTCGCCGTTGAGAAGTGTGAGTGTCCTTTCCGCCGTCTGTATTTGATAGGACCTTAACGTCTTATCTGTCGACGCTATTCCACTGCTGGCTTGGTTTCTCCCCCCCCACCCCCTTAATTATCACTTGGTTTTGTACCTCTGCTTATCATTCGGTTTTGTTTTCAGGTCTTTGTGGAGAACGGCTTGATACCCAGATTGGTCCAGTTTATCCATGCGGAGAATCCGACGTTGAAGTTGAACTCGCTTTGGGCGTTAAAGAACCTGTTGAATAAGAGTTCGGGGGAGTTGAAGAAGAAGGTTATGGATTTACTTGGTTGGGATGAGCTGGCAAAGTCGGTTCCTCGCCTTCGCTTTGATTTGCATCACACTGATTGAGTTTTTTTGGCGTTGAAAGTATGTTGGTCGATGACGATCCGGGAATCCAAGAACAAGCCCTTCATGTGACGAAGAACCTTGCGGAGACGGAGGATGATATCGAGGTTGTGTTTAGTGAGATTGGAAGTGATGTGCTGTTGACTTGTGTGGATACTGCTATGAATTCGGACAGTGAGGAAGTGGTTCAACAAGTGAGAAGCTTCCAATCATATCTCCACTCTGTTGATGATCTCACACCTTTCATAGGCGGCCTCTCTCCTCGCAAACCTAGCAAACGGTTCATCAACTTATCAAAACTACATCATCGCCCATCCACACCTAATGGTCACACTCCGCTCTGTACTTTCAGACAGACACGTCGAAGCCCGTCGACCAGCTGTTTCGTGTGTCGTTCACCTTGCTCGAACGAATGCGAGAAGTCACAAAATGATGAGAGAGGCTGGGGTTGACTCGACGTTGAGGAAGATGTGTGATTTTAGTGGGGCGGGGGTTAGTTTGAGTCCTGGAGGAAGGTTGGGACATCATTTGGGAGTGGAAGATGATACAGGGGTGAGGGATTCGGCGAGGGAGGCGTTGCATTATTTGGACCATGGACTGGATACCAGTGGTCGATGACCCTTCTCTCCCCTTCGCTCCTGTGACTTCTCCTTGACGCTGTCCTTTTGCTTTGTGGCACGCACCCGACCTCTTCCGTTACCACCGCCGCTATCTCCTCCTCTTACTCACACACACGAGCTGTCTTATGTCTCTCCCTGTTATCTTGTTAGTAATTTCGCCGTTCAGCTTACGGGGCATGAGAGCTTTCGGAGCACCCCATTGGCCCCTCGCCTCCGAGCGGGGGTTCGAACCTGAGAGAAAGCAATGAGCACTAGCGGGCCGCCCGCCGGTGACGTTTCGGCGGTGTCCCCACAGCGTTCCCGGAATTTCCTGGTGAGAAATCCACCCCAACGCGTCGAACCAGCTTCAACCTCCTCCCACCACTCCGACACGTATCCATTCCTTTTTTCCTCTGCCCGCCATGTCTGCCCTGGCCCGGATACGACCTCTCGTTTCTAGTCGTGTAGCTGTAAGTACCTTGCATCATATTCTAGGATATTGTTGTTTTTGACGAGGGGCGTGCTGGTCTGGCAGCCTCGGTTTGCACGGGGTCTTCAAACATCGGCGGACACGACCCAACCTCTAGATACCCCCACCACGGAGAACCCTTTCCAGGTTAAACTCCATGAGGATTCGTTCCATACACACAATACCGAGGCTCCTGGTCTCGAGGTTGAGGTCACAAAAGACAAACTTATGACCATGTACAAGCAGATGACGACCATGCGTCGTATGGAGATGGCGTCTGATGCTTTGTACAAGGCCAAACTCATTCGTGGGTTCTGTCATTTGGCTATTGGTCAGGTAGGTTTAACGCGTCTGACTTTTGGTACTTGAACCTGCTGTGATCTGACGCGTTTATTGTGATTAGGAAGCGATTGCTGTTGGGTTGGAGCATGGTATTACACCCGAGGATCTTGTCATCACCGCCTACCGTTGCCATCCCTTCGCTGTTATGCGAGGTGGAACGATCAAGGGTGTCATCGGTGAACTTCTCGGTCGACAAGCTGGCATGTCCCACGGGAAGGGTGGTTCCATGCACATCTTCACGCCGCGCTTCTTTGGTGGAAACGGTATCGTTGGTGCTCAGGTGCCTGTTGGTGCCGGTTTGGCTTTCGCGTTGAAGTACTGGGAGACGAAGAATGCTGCGTTTGCCCTTTACGGTGATGGTGCCAGCAACCAGGGCCAAGTATTCGAGGCATACAACATGGTGCGTCTCTGTCTGTCTTGTAAATTCGAAGGCGATTGGGTTTTGATTATGTCGGACAGGCTAAACTTTGGAACCTCCCTTGCGTCTTCATCTGCGAGAACAACAAGTACGGAATGGGTACTTCGGCTGAGCGCAGCTCTTCCAACACCCAATACTTTACTCGTGGTGACAAGATCCCCGGTATTCAAGTGAACGGAATGGACATCATCGCCGTCTTACAAGCCGTTCGACATGCCAAGAAGTGGGTCGAGGCTGGAAATGGACCTTTGGTGATGGAGTTTGTCACTTACCGTTATGGTGGTCACTCGTGCGTATCTTTTTCTGTGAATGGTTGTTGGGCTAGGGCTCATGTGCATTCGGTTGTAGAATGTCCGACCCCGGTACCACTTACCGTACTCGTGAGGAGATCCAGAGGATGCGTAGCACCCAAGATCCCATTCGTGGTCTCCAGCACTACATTGAGGAGTGGGGTCTTGCGACCGAGGAAGAACTCAAGGTTCGCCTCTCTTTCCTTTGTCCGATCCCAATTTCTAACAGGAATGTTCTTGCGAATGAATAGCTCCTTGACAAGGAGGCCAAGGTTGAAGTTGACAAGGCAGTTGAGGAGGCCAAGGCTTCACCCGAACCTTTGGAAAAGGACCTCTGGACTGACATTTACTATAAAGGTACCGAGCCTCCCTTCATGAGGGGTAGGGAGCGAGAAGAGGTTCGTCGTCTTATATCCCCTTCTTCCTCGATTAACCGTCTCACCGTCTTTTCCGATCAGGTCCACTACTACTAAAAGCTAGCTTATTGGGCTTGGGCTTTTGTGGTTTGCGGCTCGTCGTGATTTGTGGTTCGGTCCTCCTTTGGGTTGTGTTGTGCTAGATGTTTTTTATGCCGCTTTCTTAATTCAAAATGTCCTTCCACCCTGGAGTGGGAGACAATTACCGCACTCCTGCTCGCCACCATAGGCTTTGGCCAACCCGACAATCCGTGACTGGGGGCGAATTGTGGAAGGTCACCTCGACCTTTGGTCCCAGCAGGTCCGACAATACAGGATCCTTGTGATTCACCTCCACGATTTGAGCTCAGTACCGTACACGCCTACACTGGTAATGGTATACAAGGAATGCGATCCTCAGGCTACATGTTAGTCTACAGGGTACAACAGGAATTAGTAACCAAATATCCGTTTCGCACGAGAGACGTTCTTCTCGCCGAGCAGAGTCCAATCAATCTGGACAACTTTACATTGCGTGAGCTTCCCCCACAAGTCAGCTCGTCGCCAGTGCACAGCGATCACCGACAACGTTGGGACTATGTCTCGTGCTTCTGCAGAGTCCGGCGCGACGATCCGGAGCGTAGGGAGTAGATCTTCAAATATGGAGATATGCTGTGATGAAGGTGGAGAAGATGATGATTTGAGAGTCGTTAGGATCGAGGTGTATGCACGAGTTTGGATGATAACTTCGGAGTGACGACTCCGAGGCCAGAATATGAATGCGGTGGCCTTCCTTGCTATAGGACATCGGCTTGGCTTGGCGTTCGATAAATGAGGAGGGACCGAACTTACTTTCAACGAGGGATCTTCGACCCCGAGACTATGGAACTAATGTCAGATGGCTAACCGGGGGATGAGAAAGAAGCACGAACTGATGGCTTGACAATCCTTTCGAGAGACGCTGATTCTTTGAAGGCGTTTACAGGATCGACGACCCAGTCTTCATAACAAGTCCCCAGAAGGTCGTCGAACCCGAGATGGAAATAGGTGATTCCGTAGGGATTAGGTTCCACCTCACACCACAAATCCTCACTTCCCGCTCCATCCGCAACGTTTCCCCCTTGCCCTGTCTCGTCAACGATGCGGCCCCGCTTCGTATATATCAACGTAAAAGTGCAGCATCGTATATCCAACTCCCTGCAGTGAGCTTTGAGAACACCTTCCAGGTTCCGATCACTTCCGGACGGGACGTATGCGAAGAATGGGCGGCCTTGGCCAAATCCTCGAGGGAATTGAGCAAGCTGAGATGGTAATGGGTTGTATGGTTCTGCGAACTCGGCAAGAGCATCGCACATCCTCTCCTGGAACATATCATCATCGTACTCTTCGGGTTGCTGTTGTCGTCGGGCCTTGCCCGGGTTGGAGATGAACGAGAAGAGGAACATAGGAGGTTCGCCTGTTCGTGATGGAAACCCGCTTTTGAACAAGTTAGTGTGGCGTCGAACAAAGAAGGGCCACACTGAAGGGAACAATGGTCAAGCCTGGGACCGGAGACGTAGGTGTCTTATATATATCTCTGTAACATACCTCCCACTAGTAAACGTTCGCGATGAATTTGCAAGCGGGAAATCCCTGTGGACGTGAAGTGGGAGTATGAAGGCTCCAGGATAGCAAATAGTCGGTGTCCTTTCAGGAGGACGCGTATTTCATGACGGAGAAGTAACCTTTTGCGGCACTATATCTGGGCTTCACCGGCTCATCAGGGCCATGTGATTGGACACAAGGGTCGTGGTGAGATGGATCAGCGTCCAGAATGTGCGGGGCAGAACTGAGGGCATTTCGCTGAAAAGTGAGGGCATTTAGCCATTGTATGACGATCACTGACAATAGATTGACTCGTGAAGATACACCCGATGAAGATTAAAACACAGCTTCCCGGTGTTGCCGTGTTGGATGGCACTGAGGATGAATGGACTGTTTTCGGACCACCTGACTGCGTCCTCCGTCGCTTCGGAAGTACGCTTGATCGAACGCGAGGCAATCATCGCAATTCTGGGATGGCCTGTCTGATCCAGAAGCGACGTCAAATTGTGTTCTCCGCACCAATTTTTCCAATGGCCTTCGCGGAGCAGTTATGAGAACCCCGCCCAGGTCAAGGACGGGTTCCAAGGTGTTCCCTAGGAGATGTTGATGTTGATGAGGGAATCAAACGAACTCTGGGGCAGATGTTGCCAACACTGACTAGAACACGCAGCTTCTGAATTGATCTCCCTGTCCTGACTCCCCCATATGAGTGACCTTCAACTGCCTGGGACGTGTAAAATTCATGGGATGTCGTGGTCCGACGGAGCGACCCATGTCTTCCGAAAAAAATGGGGCGATAACCATGTCGCTAGATCCCGAGGTGTATATCTTGTAGAGGATGTTTGAGATGTAGAACCGAGGCCAAGACGAATCAACGAAGGTTCCGGGTGAGACTAGATGGCGGTCATAGTCGAAGGGGTGACCGGTGATCAATGATCAAAGAAAAATCTTGGAGGTGCTTGCATAGGTAAGAATAAATGTTCTGTGCAGGGGCAACAATGAAATACATGTCTTGTACAGAACATTGCTCGTCTATAAATTCTGTGTATGAGAGACGCCGTAATCAGTCTATACATGTCTGAAGTCTGGGTGTACGTACTTGAAGCTTGGCCGTCGGCCTACTTCGAAGGTGCATCGTGGCCCCCCCCCAATAATATTAATGGCGCTGGCTTCGTATCGATATCTCCTATCCAGACTGGTTCTTTACCATGACTGCCACTTATCGTCGCCTGCAGATATTCGCTATCGCCATTAGCGTCCTCTCTGTTGTTTATAACAGCGCCGAAGGAGCAGTATCGATTGCGTTTGGCGTCGAGTCCGCCTCACGCTCCTTAGTTTTCTTCGGTATCCAGTCTGGCGTTGAAGTGGCGTCTGCTCTGATAGTTCTTTGGCGATTTCGCAATGTCGCCAAGCCAGGAGAGGAGAGAACTAGTCAGCTTGACCCTCGCCATCTCCAGTAAGTAGTAGCCACAATATACGTCTGGAGATAGACCTGAGTGAACCGGTGTCACTAGGTTCGAGAAATACGCTACTCTGGCCATAGGCACTCTCCTCATCCTACTAGCATTGGCGACAATAGCTACAGCCATTTCTGTTCTTGTCCTCCACCAAGAGCCTGACACCAGCAATGCTTCACTCATTATCTCTCTCGCCTCCTTGTTTCTTATGATCTTGATCTACCTTCCCAAACGATATTTGGCCCGGGCTCTCAACAGCTCCACAATGCAGGGCGAAGCTACGTGCTCCCTGTCCTGTATTCAAATCACTCTGGTATTGTTCGTTGGGTCACTGGTGTATCGTGTATGGAAAGGTGGTTGGTGGGTCGATGGCGTCACCTCGATAGCCCTAGGAATATTGTTCGGATGGGAGGGGATAAAAATGTGGAAGTGGGCGGCCAGCGAGGACTTCGATGGGGGCTGTTGTGGAAGTTGTAGGGTGGACCTGCCTGAGGAAGTGCGAGTGGAAGCAGGCAAAGGTTGCGGAGAAAAGGGCGGCTGTTGCAGCACAAGCATCGCTGAGGCACCCCAAGGCAAAGAGGCCAAGGGGTGTGAGGAAAAGTGTGAGGTAAAGGATCACTGTTTTCAGGACACCCCCTTGGAAGAGGCCAAGGCTCATGGGGAGGATGGTGATTGTTGCACTTCGAAGGGTCTTTGCAATGATTCGCAGTCTCCAGTGGAACCCTCAATCACTCCGGTACTTGATCCATATTCTGTTCACGTTTGTGAGCACCCTCTAACAAGATTCGCACGTTCCTAGAATTGCTGTACCACCGGAGAAGAGGGCCATTGTGATTCCCACGTGATCACAGCACCTCTACAAGATGACCCTAGCTGCTGTTGTTGTAGCAAGTGAGTGCTGGAGGGTACCTTGACGGATCCGACGGATGAGCACTTACTTATTCCACAACCTACCAGGTGATGACAATTGTGATACAGGCAGCTCAGGTTATTGGTTTGACTACATCCTCAATGTTCTGGTAGGATTAGCCACATAGGAAGTGGCATACTCCGTGGCCATACGAGTCCCTGATATCAAGCCAGTCCGACCTTGACTATCCTGTTGCCACCAAGGCCGACCTTAGTAGGACTGTTCGGGGTCTGACCTAACCGTTCAGCAACGTCTATTTTTGACCCCAAGAACCTCCGACTTCAACGCCTCTGAGAACGTCTCGGAGTGTATGTATCTCCCACCCATTGTTCTGCTTACGACATATCAAGCAATGCTACAAAGACCGCGTCAGCATTGATACTCAAGCGCTACTCGACGAAGTGCCTGATATGGGTCATCGGTACGCATCCGAAAACCCGTGGCGATGTAAGGCAATCCACACTGCGCTGCTATTTGCTCATCACTCCGCGAGTGCTCTCGTGGGACTTCTCTTCTCTTCTCCTTGTCATTGCCCGCGCCGATGCACGAATACGTGACGCAATCGTACGCGCAAAGTCCCTTCATCATGGCTGTGCTCGCTCGCTATCGATGTCCGACTGGCTGTATTGCTGTGTAGCGGCACAAGTCATTCGCACTTGTTGTTCTATCGATTTCAACCACGATCGGGCCGCGCCCAAGAAGACGCTGTGCAGAATACTATAAAAGCCCTGCTCGTCAACATGTGCCCACATTCCCTCTACCAGACAAGATCATGACGACGATAGCACCAGAAACTCTTCAAGAAATGAAGGAGTCGAAGATCGAGGCAACCGAGAAAAAACCGGAAACTTTGACGCCTGCCGACTCTGATTCGGAAGAACTGCCCTCCACAATCGAATCGATGCAACTTGGCGTCTGGCGTCTCCTCTTACTGCGCGAGCCATCGTTCGTCTTTCCTGGCGCAAGCGCTCTGTCACGATGGAAGGAGATTTATGCTGCTCTGCCACTTTTGCGTCGATTTTGCAAGGATGTTTCAAACCTTGGACCTACCTTGGTTCTCGTCTTCCTCGCAACACAAGTGTGGAGCGGACTGGAGTACGCCATTACTCTGGCTCTCTCTGAACGAATTCTTCAACTGGTAGGTATTCTGAATCAAAGGGGTTGCGTCCGATGCTAACTTTTGTTTGTAGATTGAAGCCGGCGTGACCGAGAAAAACCTCGACTCTGAAGCGTTGTTGCTTGCCGTCTGTTATCAGATTTTTTTCTCTGTAGTGGCAGCCACCATGCACTGGTTCACGTAAGTTCAACCCTCCATCTTTGTCGGCGACCGACTGAGACTTAATCTCAGCCAAATAATCCAACCTAAGCTGAAGACTCGTTTCGTGTACTACTATGAGAAGGAGCTGATGCGAGGTATTATCACAACCTCCCTCGTTCTAGCAAATATTGAATGACATTGTATGACATCTAGCGAGGCTGCGTCTTGATTTGACAACTCTTCAAGGTAATGAAGATCCCCCCTTTTGCGACTGATTTGGAGCTCACGTCCATCGTCGTACTCTAGAGAATACCAGTCAATCAAGAGCGACACCGGAGGGCGCATGGACAACATTCACTGGATTAATCGAGTTTGGCGAAACGATAACCTCGCTGGTATCCCAGCTTGGATTTGTCATGCAATTGTCTCGAGCCAACTCAGGTGGCCCAATATTCATACTCCTCTGCCTTGCGAAACCTTTTTTCCTCACCTTTCTCTGGAAGTCGTTGTGGGGGAAAAGTGAGTATGACATCAGATTATTGGTCACATGTGATTCTGATTATCACTTTTCATAGCCTACGTTGTATACGCCAATAATGCCGCATACTGCCGCAAGCGGGCGTTGAAAGATTTAGCCATGAGTGACGAATATCGCGGAGAAATCATCACAGGTAACGCAGGGGATTATTTCTTGAAAGGTTAGTTTCTAGTTCCCCAGTGTACACCAAGCTGATTTCCGCCTTGCTTAGAATACGAGAAAGCCACAAACCAGCTTGGGGACATCTCTGATGAATATCCAGAGAGCCAGTACGAAATCAAACCTACTCCCTTGAGAAATATCGGATATTACTTGACCGGAATCTTGCCTATGGTGAGTTGCTCTGATGTGTTGTCCTCCGAGGCTGTGGTTTAATTTGCGGCAACAGATGTACTACGCCGTCAATTCGATTTGGAATGTCTCGACGATGTCGGTGACATCCATCGCCATTCTTCAGCAGACTTCCCAAATCCTACGGTATACCTTGTCCCGCCTCGTTGATACCGACAACTCGTTGTATCGACAGCTAAACAGCATCAAGACACTCTATGATGCCATCGATATTGAAAACAAGACAGAAGACGGATCTTTATCCTATTTCGATCTCGAAAAAGTAAACTACAAGGGAATGAAGGTTGAATTCCGGTATGTCATTCGTTGATCTCCAACCACTTGCTGATTAGTAACTGTCCCCTGCTAGCGATGTGACCTTCACCTACCCCAACAGCAAGGCCACGGCCCCTGCCTTGTCAAATGTCTCGTTCACTATCAATAGCGGCGACCTTGTGGTTGTGGTGGGCAGCAATGGTAGCGGTAAATCATCGATGGTCAAGCTTCTCACTCGCCTTTACGACGTCAGCTCTGGTGATATCCTGGTCGACGGAAGAAACATCAAAGAATACCGTATGGCTACCCTCCGAGAAGTCACCGCTATCCTCACCCAGGACCATCATCTCTTCCCCTTGTCCGTTTCGGAGAATATCGGTTTGGGAGATCCTGCTTGTATGGGTGACAATGAGAAAATCCTAGAAGCAGCGAAGTTGGGCGGTGCTTATGACTTCGTCCAGAAATTCAAGCTGGGCTTCCATACGAATATGCATCCAGTCAAGACCGCCTATGGCTCGTCCACCGTGTATGAAGCTGACAAGGAAGATCCCATGAAGGTGGAATTCGAAAAGCTCGAGAAGTGGACGGAGCTATCTGGGGGTCAATACCAGCGTCTTGTTGCGTGCGTGCAATTCTTCCTATCGCTGTCTCTGATCGTCGAGTCTAATCTTTTTTCTCCATTCAGTGCTCGTACATTCATGCGTTTGAACGGTGGAGGCATTAAACTTGTAGCCGTCGACGAGCCAAGTTCCGCGCTGGATCCCGAGGGAGAATTCGAACTCTTCCAGCGCCTTCGTGCAGCTCGAATTGGAAAGACGATGATATTTGTTACCCATCGCTTTGGTCATCTCACGAAGCACGCGGATTTGATCCTGTGAGCATAATTTTTACCATCCTGTAGTTTCGCTCACTCATCGATATCTGTCCCAGATGCATGAAAGATGGCGTCCTCGCGGAAGCAGGGACTCACGACGAGCTCATCAATAAGGAGGGCGAATACCACAAACTGTACAACGTGCAAGCAAATGCGTTCACGACGACGACGACGACACCCATACCTACCCCAGAGGTCCCGCTCATCAATCTGTAGCCGAATGGTGCTAGGTTTCTTATTCATCTGGCTCATGGACCATAAGCATAGCAATATAGCCCTCCCTGTATACACAACAGCTGCTGTATCCGTAGATTCTCAATAATGAATGGTTCTTTTAGTGTATGCGACAAGTGACTAGTAACTGGGCCTTCGACGAGTACAGTAGACGGTGGATTATGACAGCGAGAAGAAATGTTTGTAATCTAACCAAGCCACAATATAGACAATGTTGTCCCGTAAGGTATATTTCTGTTGCTCTCTGATCCTATCAATCAATAAAAGTCCTCGTACTCTTGATAGCCGTAATATCGAGATCCCCTTCTTGGCCCCTGGTAGTCTAGAGTGACTGCATTAGCCAACCCAAGTCAGACAGGGTAAGTCTCTTACATGTGCTAGTGTCCCGTACAGGGCTCAGTCCCGCCGCCGACGCAAGGTTGAGGTATCCATCGGCACCTCGGGTAGCCTTGTCACCTCCCGAAGGACCAGGGATCGCCCACTCGGCACGGCAAAAGACACAAGTAACGTTTCTCCCAGCAGTCCTCGCCCCTATACAGCACACGCGTCAACGAGATGGAATACAACAAGAAAGGACAGCGACGCACATTGCTGGAAACACTCCAAATGCAATCCATTCTTACAAGTATCGCAAAACGCCATCTTCTTGACGTCGACCTTATGCATGTTCTCGTAACAAATCGGACAGTCGTCTTCTGGGCCAGGAAGGCGTTTGTTCGTCTCATTAGTATTGCTAGAGGAGGAGCCGGAAGCCTTCCCCGTGGCGCGTGCGTAAGCTTCGCGAACGCGTTGGTTGGTAACAGAGTTGGGGGCTTCGGGGGCGTTGGCGAAAATAGTTTGGAGTTCGCTTGTCAGGAGTGCTCTATTTCGTCGGAGGTTAACATATGAATGACGTGGATGAGCAGTGGGGGGTATACTTTTGATACCAGACGTTGGACTGGTAAGGGACTTGAAGGACTACGAGGCCTAATGAATATCGGTGTTGATAAGCGCTGTGTCTCGAGTATCGCACCTTTCATGAAAATGAATAGCTGCGAGCAACACACAACTGATTTAGAAGCAAGCAGAAATACAAGATGATAAAAGACTTACGATGTGTTTACAGTGATTCCCTTTACGAGCGTCTGGGCCTTCAAAGGGGTCATCATTGAGAGCCAGACAGGTGGTGATGAATAGACGTACAGTCGCAGGACGGTTTCTTGTCGATCACGACTTTATAAACCTGTATGTCAAGGAGTGAAAAGGACGAACACTAAACTGCCGGCAAGGGACTTACGTTTCCCGTGGACCCGAGAACACCAAATTCTTCCCTGAGCTCTTCACCGTTCCTCTTCCGCTCAACCATGAAGAATCTTCCATGAAAGTGGGTGAGATTCAGGTCATACCAGTCGAGACATTGGAGTACTTACCTTTGGGATGCAACACGATCCACTCGATCCAAGATGTTTTTCGGACATGATTTCTTCATAATGGCACCCCGTTTCTCCTCTTGGGGAGCTTCGGGATCCTTCTTCTTGCGTTGCTTCTTAGCAGGAGGTGGGACCGAAGCGGCTGGTTCTTCCCCGACGGATTTGCGCTTCCGAGCAGTGGGAATAGCAGCAGCCAAAGACGATTTTTGCGCATTGGAAGGGCCCTCTGGAGGGACATCAGCATTATTCTTCTTCTGCGGTTTTTCGGCTGGAGGCACGACACGAGGGACTGGCTCTTCGGCGACTGCTTTGCGACCGTGACTTTGGTGAAAGGGCATCGCAACTGCAGTCGGGACTTCTCTGGCTGCAGCATTTCGCGCTTTCTTGGGCGTCCTTGCTGGGGAGTCGAGCGGGATCGGGTTCGAGGATGAACCTGCCTCTCCCGGTTTGGGTTGGGGTGGAGGTGATCCAGTCAAGTCAAGGATGTCCAGCGAACCTTGTCTAATCCATTTGCGAGCCATAATGTCCAAGAAAGGAGGATAACAGAGTGGGGGGTTGCAATAGATGATAATTTATACAGACAAGCAGCTTTGAAAACACAGTGAAAGCTGGAGCAAAGCTGGAGGATTCTTTGTTCAAGGCGCCTAACCGCTTATTTAGACTTCAGGCTTCCAAGAACAGATCAAACTCCCACGCCGATATGTCTTTCACTTTCATTCAGAACTTTGTGAGCTGGCTTGGAGAACAGGCCAATTCCACGGCCCAGGATGCTGCACTTTCGATTCTCGCTGCTGGGCCGATACCCAAACATATTGCATTCGTCATGGACGGGAATCGAAGATATGCCAGGCAGAACCACAAAGCTATCCAAGAGGGACACGCCGATGGTTACGTCGCACTTCGACGTGTAAGTTGCTCGCCTCTTGCCTATGAAAAATATTGATTGATAACTTTCAATTCAAGATGTTAGAGATATGCTTGAAACTGAATGTTCGCTGTGTTTCGGCGTATGCGTTCTCGATCGAGAACTTCAAGCGTTCGAAAGAGGAGGTGGACGCCTTGATGGACTTGGCTGAATCAAAGCTATTGGAACTATGCGACAAGGGGTACGTTCTTCGGACCGAGGTCGGCCACATCGCTGACGCCCACAAGATCTCTACTTGAGGAGTACGGTGTACGACTGAATGTCCTTGGCCGCACCGAACTATTCCCCCAACGTGTCCAGGACGCCGTTCGTAAAGCAGAAGACGTCAGCCGTCACAATAATAGGTGTGTCCTTTTCCAGTCTATCTCAAGCACCCACTCAGACTCTTTCTCATTCCAGAGCGATTCTCAATCTATGCATGCCTTATACAGCTCGAGACGAAATTACCACCGCTGTCGAATCCACAGTCCGTGATGCGCTCCAAGAAAGGCGTGATCCCCGGTATGCCCTTCCTTCCGTCCATTCTCGATGGCATTGGCGTCTAATTGTTTGTTTTCATTTCAGGACCATATCGGAAGACGACATTGAGGGCCACCTTATGACTTCATTAGGTGGTAGTCCACCGTTAGATATCCTAATCCGTACAAGTGGTGTTAGGCGTCTTAGCGACTTTCTTCTTTGGCAGGTTTGTCTCTTCTCATAATTAATCTTGGTTTTCGAAGCTCACTTCATTTTATGTCTAGTGTTGCGAAGACACCCAACTGCAGTTCAGTTCGACGTACTGGCCAAACTTCGGTCTCTGGGATCTTGTCCCCATCATCCTCGACTACCAGCGTAAAGCCTTGTCCTCTTCAACGTCCTCTCCCAAGTTGCATGCTGCCTCGGACTCCTCGGACTTCTCGGCGTCCAACATAGAGTATTAGAGCAGGAAAATATACATGACCCCCACACTGTCAAAGCTTCTGGTTCCTTGTTTGCAAAGCCCCTGATCGCTTGTTGAGCCTTCATACTTCGTTTTGAAGGAAAGACAGTCCCACGCCACGCCAGTATGTCTTTCACCTTCATCGAACGCGTTCAAAAATTTGCGAGGTGGGTTGTTGAGCGAGTGTATTTCATCGCTGAGGATGCAGCCCTTGCTGTTCTCGCTGCTGGACCGATTCCCAAGCATATTGCGTTTGTGATGGACGGGAATCGAAGGTATGCTAGGCAACAACACAAAGCTATCCAGCAGGGACACGCAGACGGCTACGTCGCACTTGAACGTGTAAGTTCCTCTCCAGTCAGTGGAACATCATCGTTAACGTGACGGCTCTGTACAGATGATAGAAATATGCGTCAAGTTGAATATTCGCTGTGTTTCTGCATATGCATTCGCGATCGAGAACTTCAAGCGTTCTAAAGAAGAGGTTGACGCCTTGATGGATCTAGCTGAAGCCAAATTGTTGGACTTGTGTGAGAAGGGGTACGCCCGCCTGAGTGCGCGATTTATTCCGAGCTAACATTGCTCAGATCTATACTGGACAAGCATGGTGTAAGGTTACATGTGCTTGGCCGTAGGGGGCTCTTCCCACAACGTGTCCAAGTCGCCATCCGTAAAGCGGAAGAGATGAGCCGCCACAATGATAGGTACCTCCTTCTCTTCCTATCCCGAGAACCCACCCACCTGGAATGATTGATCACCGTACCCCTCGAAGAGTAATCCTCAATCTATGTATGCCGTACGGCGCTCGAGACGAAATTACCACCGCCATCGAATCTACAGTTCGCGAAGCTCTCCGAGAAAGGCGCGAGCCTCGGTACTTCCTTCTTCCTGTCCATCGACATGGTGTCTAAAGTTGTTATCATCTCAGGACCATCTCGGAAGCTGATATCGAGTCTCATCTTTTGACTTCTGTGGGCAGGAGTCCACCCTTAGACATCCTTATTCGTACGAGTGGTGTGAAACGTCTCAGTGACTTTCTTCTCTGGCAGGTGTGACTTCTGGTGCCATAAGATCGTCGTGTCGCGAAGCTAATCTCAGTCTATGCAGTGCTGCGAAAATACCCAACTTCAGTTCACCTCCACTTACTGGCCAAACTTTGGTCTCTGGGATTTCGTCCCTATCATCCTTGACTACCAACGCAAAGTCTGGTCATCATCTTCCGCACACAAAAGGGTATTCCGGAAGGGAAATAAACGTCTATAAATTAGCCATTCGTCCAATCAGGTGAAGTAGACTAGCGACTGTCGAGGTCGGGGGTGGGAGTTTTTGTTTGAGCTACAGTACAACGAGTTATTAATGATACACGAAACTTCGAAGTCCCCGCCAAAAAGATATCAAACAACCTGCTAGCAAAAATAGCGGCGAGAAGGACGAGCTGAGAGGGAAGATGCGGATAAAACATCATGAGGCGGGAAGCGAGGAGGGGGACATGGCATATACATAGACCGTAGAGGGGTTGCGAGGGAGGTGGGAGTGCAACATGGTAATGATGGTATGACGGAGAGAGGGTGGGTTCGCCAAGTAAAGCGGCAAGAATGCGTCCGAGAAAACGACAATGAGAATCCAAGTCCATTGACAGAAGGAAGGAAAGGGTGGTCAGAGAGAGTGCAAATCACTCGACCACCTCAAATCGACCTCGCTTTCCATCCCTTCCGTCACTAGAATCATCCAAGCCCCTCTTCTCTCCACCACCACCGGTAAAGCTCGGTAATCCAGCGAAGGTCTCTCCGTTAACCATGCTCTGTAGGATCATGGCATATTGTTCGTCGGAGAGACCCATACCAGCAAGAGGGTTAATCTTGCCGTCTTCGTCTGGCATTTGACCGGGAAGGAGGTTAGCGTTTGCAGCTTGAATGGCAAGGGCTTGGTCGAATGAACTGTCGGACAGTGGTGGGATGCCGATGGAACGAGGGACGCGGGCCATTTGTTGAATGACTTTCAGATGCGTTAAATGTTTCTAAACCGAGTAGATTAGTATGAGATAGAGAGATGCGTCAACAGTGGAAGTGCTTACTTCGAGCATGTCCAAAAGGCCCTCCTTACTGAATGGTTTTGGCAGAATGTCGTTCATACCAGAAGAGTAGTAGGTCATGATTTCGTTCGGTCTTGAGTTGCTCGTCATGGAGATGATAGGAGTCATATGGTCAAACTGTCGAATCAGCGACGTCGCTGAGACACCATCCAACTTGGGCATGACAATATCCTACACCAGAGCGAATTAGCAAACTAAGGCAACGAACGCAATCGTCGAGTCACATACCATGAGAACCAAGTCGTATTTTTCCAGGTTCATCTTGTTGACAGCGGTGACACCGTCGACGGCAACGTCAAAGTTACAACCGAAGACCTGCAAGAACTTACTCGATAACCGTCGGCTGACGGCATCGTCCTCAACGAGTAGTACACGAGGGGGAACTGCCCATCCAGGAACATATGTCGACCTTCGCACTCGGATGGTCTGCGCACTCGACGGGCGACCACTTGATGTCGAAGCGGTCATATCTGAGGTGGAGACAGCCATGGCGTCCGTGGCAGGTGAATTTGTCGAACTCGACGACGTCGGAGGCGGAGGCATCCCATAATCATTGGTTGGTGATTGTTGTTGCGAACCAGGGGTATCCGGTGACGACGACGAGAGCATAGCACCTATCGGTCCTAACGTGCTCGCATCAAAACTCCAGTTCCCATTGGTATCCTCGACGCCACTCTTAGGCATCAGATGTCCCAGAGTGAACACCTGAAGACCCTCATGGGACATACCAGTCGGGCTTCCCAAACTCGACGGCGCGATGCTCGCATTGGGGTTGGACCCATCAGAGGTGGCAGAGTTGGTAGGGTTAGGTTGATCGGCATATTGTCCATCAGGCATGACGACGGCGTCGGGATCAGCGTCCGGCTCTGGAGGAGGCGCGCTCATCATAGGTCCACCATCACCAGACGGCATCCCACCCCCACCGCCCGAGCTAGAATTCATCCTCGACAACTCTTCAATGCGCGTCAACATATCCTGTCGAGACATGGGCCTGTCCAGACCTCCACCGCCCCCACCGCGAGAGGATGAGGCTGAGGACCCAGGCGTTTGAGGTCCTGGACCGGTCAGACCTGCCAAATTGGAGTTACCGGCGGCGAAAGTCATTCCAGCGGCCTCGGCTCGTCGAGATATTTCGTTCATTTGGGCGAGTGAGGCTCGAGCGACGTCAGATTCCGGGTACGAACCCATCATGCGTTGAGCTTCTTGGGAGGGAAGGAAGGGATTAGGGTCAGAGGGGCCACCCCCTCCCCCACCCCCAGGTCCTCCACCACCCCCTGCGTTGCCTTCCAGACCGTTTTTCATCTTGGCTGAAGCAAAAGAGCGCGCGACTCAGCAAAATAGTCCTTTTACACACCAATAATCATTCAACAAAATCTCCGCTCACCATTCTCGAGCTGGAGAAAATATTGTATCAAATTCTGCATCAACCCATCCTGCTGCGCCATCGTCCTCTGGAAATTGACCAATTCGCCCAGCACGTTCTGATAACTTCCCTCGAGACCTCTCAAATGAACCGCCATCTCTTCTTGCTGCCGCGACATTTGCTCCAGTTGAACCTGTAGCGATTCCATCGCGCGCCCGCAACCTTCTGAGCAGGTCCCTGAGGGTCCCGGTGAATTATTGTGATCGGATGTCCGGCCGTTGGGAGCGCCTGTCGATTTACGCTGCGCGGGGACTTTCCGCTTGATATTTTCGAGACATTCTGGTCGTGATGCATGGAAATCGGGATGTCGGAATGTCCAGCTCTGAGAAAACAAAGTCAGGAGATCGAACAATCGGGGAACGATAGGGTACATACGTGTTCGCCGAACTGATTATCGTCGGTATTCTTTACCTGGACAGAAAAATGAGGAAAAAATCGGGGGAAAATACGAGACTGATCGCACCTTATGGAAATCGTATTTGTTTAATTGTCGAACGAAACTCGCAAAGTTCGAGTGCTTGAATAGCCGCGGTAGGACAGACTTTGTGAATTCGTTCATGTCCTTTACGACGAAACAATCTCCCGCAGGGCCCCATGATACAATGTGTGCGAACGATGCGTCTTCCAGCATCCTTTAGATCCAAAAATCAACTATTAATTGACAAGATCTACTCGAGTACTCGTGTGTGAGCACGTACTTGTAAAGCTTCTTGACAAAGTCACTTGTCGTCGGCATACCGTCCTCCGACTCCTTGTGATCTGGCTGCGCGGGTACGATCTCTCTTGACTCGCGCTTAATCTGGTCTTGTCGTCCAGGCTCGGTACGTCTCGAGCCATAAACCTCCTCACGAGGGGAACTGCGATGATTTGACCACGACTGAGATGATGGTAAAGGGGGTAGTACAGATGTATTACTCGGAGGGTATGATGACGATGCAGCGAAGCGTGAATTGGAGGGGATATTTGGGATTGGGGGTAAGGTGTTGTTTGAGCGGGAGAATGAGCCTGGTGCGGGGAGATGTAGTGATGACGGTGGCGGCAGCTGTGGTGGCTGGAATAGCTGAGGCTGTCTCTGCGACATGTAATGTCCAGATTGATCCATCATGGACTTTAGACTTGGTGGAACTCGACGAGTACGAAGAAGGAGGAGGAGTAGTGAAAATCGCAGACGGACAAATGACCCAGGCCCCAAATAAATGCCTCCAGCACTTGTTGACCGCACAACAGTCGCCAATTCACCGGGAATCGCTGGCGTACGGCTCCCATTACGTGATCAAACCTTCTGCCACTCTACAAATTCCAGAATAGACACATGATTCTCTACTACAAATTCACTTTTCTGCCCACAAAAGTGCCCCGCTGCGATGCGAACCCTCGACCGGACATGGATACGACCCACTCCACCCAGCGCTGTCGACTCCGAGCCTTTTGAACGCATCCGAGACCACCCTCGTTGACCGCAGCGGTTGGGATGACTCTGTTGTCGCTCCACATTTCAGCCACAGTTTCCTTTCTCACTGTGGGCCTGGACCGCAAAAGACCCCGTCAACGTCTGCAAGATTGCATCTCAAGGGACATGCTGAGATGTTCTAGGCCCAATCGTATATCGCTTACCGACTATAGTCCTTCCGCAACGCCCATCGGAACTACCTTGACGATAAAGATCACCCCATACAGACTTCGCACTACCTTCATTCTCCAATCGTAAACAGAACCAACGAAATCGAACTCACCCTCCTTCCGTGATCTATCCCAATCAATACACGCCTCCCCACACGTGTGTCCCCCTTACCCAACACACATACCCACCACACCCGCGTCGCCCTCACCCTTCACACCGAAACTGCATCAATCCCAGATCAATGCACAACGCAAACCCAAAACCAAATGCGCCCACCATCCACAACACGGCTCCGAACCACCGGACAATCCATCTCGCATAGATAACTCATCGCTATCTCCGTCCATCCTAGCATGGCTTCTCCCTCCTCCATCAAAGCCCTCATTCCAGACCCAAGCAAGTTAGGCTGCCCATCGTCTCACGGCAAAGTTCAAAGCCGAGACGCAGGTACAATGGCAGTGCTGGGGTCTCGATCTCCATGGGTCACTTGTCCTTTGCTTGTGAGCTCGAAACTGCATGGTGGAGTCCAGGCACAAGGTCCCGGTACTTGCCTCTACAAAGTACGAGGGCCGCATACACCCGACACCCACCCACACGAGGGGCCAGATCGCCGTTCTCGGCACGTTCTCGGCTTGCAGATCCACGGGCCGCGATGACATAGAGAGGCATTGTCAATGCCAGGAGGACCTTCCGAGTCGCTCACCGAAGGTTTCATCCTCGGATTCCACTCTCTCGGGGAAAGCAGGTGAGTGTGGTGAAGGTGTCGTTATTTCGGGAAGAGGAGGAGGGACGGGGAGTAGGGAAGGGAATGCTGTAACTACGAATAACAACAAGACAACAATTTCAGCGATGCGATTCTCTCCAAATCCAAACGATAATTTGACCTTACCCATCCTTTCCATCATGAGTCGTTGCGGGTGTAACAAGGGGGAGAGGCTCTCGGATGATGATCAACTTTGAGCGCTTCTGCATCCCTTGTCTGTCCGACGATGGCACTGCGATCCAAATGAAACTTGATTGAAGCCTTGGCGGTGAATATAAACGTATGTGCAGACGGCACGGAAACCTCAATCCGAAGCCGCGACGGGAAATCCTTCACTCGACGGATCCTGCTTCATGTCCGAATCGCAGCGCCGTATTGTCAATCACCACACCACCACACAACATCTCAGTCAAGCAACGAAAGTGACGTCGACGTTGACACTGAATTCAACTAAACCCTAGCCTCCAGACACAACAGGCCCGACAATAGAGAAGAATCAGAAAGAAATATATCGATTGAAAAAAGTCGTACCACAAACCAACGACATAAGCCAAAAGCAAATACGGAGCAAGAACGGCAGAGCTGGAATATTTGATCGGTGGAGCTTGTGGATGAGTAGCTGCATTCGAACAGCGGCCAAGCACAGCGCAAAAACCCAAGAGAAAGGCGGCGTTTGGGTTTCGCTGGATATTGACGTCGCAGAGCAACCTTTTCGCTGAGCCGGGAGTTGAACGGAAGGCCATTGCCATATGTTTGCCACCAGCCAACTGGTCGTTCGTCCTAGTCCAAGAGAGAGAGACAAGGAATTAGGCTTTCGTCTCAAAGCAGGCAAATGGGCGCTGGGCCGAGGCTTATAAAACGCTCGAGGCTGCAGGCATCCAATATTGCAGCAAAGTCCAATGGTCGGCTCGCCCCGTTCAAACGAATGACACTACTGAATGTCAGGTTTCTATGATAGAAGGAACCCAGTGGTAGGCTTATCGGACTTAGGATAATGAGATGTAGAGAGTTGGACGTACTGCGCCTACGGTCTGAATCCGGGGAGAAAAGGATCCAAGTTCCGAGGAGTTACTATCACGCTATTGCGCAGGGAAAGACGGCAGTAACTTGAGCCAGAAGCAGAGATAGAGAGGTCATGAACAAACGTGCACGACTTCTACGAGGTGTGAGGCAAGCCTTCAATGTCGAACGGGTAGTCAGAGATGGACCCAATCGTCAATCTATCGCCGTATTCGACACCGAGGACTTGGACTCTTAACGCGTTATCACAGGTTCAACTTGGTCGCGCGATGAACCTGACCCCCGAAAGAAGTGAATTCAAGGCCATTGGCTGAGCATGATAAGTTACGAGTTGTACGTACTTCGTTGAGATGAACGCGATGAGAAGAAGCTCATAGATGTAGCTTAAATACCAAGCTGTTGGATTCGTCAACGCGTTATGCAGAAATAGTTGGAGCAGGATGAAGTATACGGTGAAAGATGATTGGCAGATGATGGTGGTTCGTTAGCAAGACTGGACAGTGGACAGCGAGGCAGTGATGAGAACCTTCATACGCCGAGCCGTTGGACCCGTTGACACGATACTCTATGGCCTTAAGTGAGTCCACACGTCGAATCGTGTGAAATGGAAAATCTTGGAAAATCTTCATAAGAAAGGATTGAGTGCCGAAATGGGGCGGGTCAACGATGAGTAGTAGAAGTAAAATGATTGAGGTACCAGTGAGAAAGGGAACGAGACGGAAAGAACGATGACGATCTCCGCGTCCCCTTTGAAGATGTAAACCTTGGGGCGCCGGGCTGGTGGGTCGCTGGCGGAGAATATGGTTTGCCAAACAGAAATGACGCGTCGAAAGGGACGAGGTGAAGTTTTAGTGGCACCGGACTGCGAGCGGTCGTTCAGACGCTGGTTCATAGGCAAACCACTCCGTCGTACCTTTGCATTTCAGGCTCAACGTCGTCATTAGAAGCCCGAGACGGGCTTCGAAACTATACCTCCCGAGAATTAGATCCAGGATCCGCGTTTCATCCTCCCTTCACCGACGCACTCAGCAGCAAGATTCCGAGTAGTAGTTCAACCTCAACTATCAGAATCTGTACACTTGAGCAAAAAAGCAACAGCGTATATAGCGAGGCTTACCCCCACAATATTTGCTACTGTCCCGGCGTTTAGCACCAAACTTGCGAGCAGTTTTTCGCTACCCAGAGAACTCGGGATGAGGACCAGATGGGATCCGAACCCCCCAGTGTTGCGGGTTGTCCTCTTGTACAGGAGCCATGTGGAGGTCATTTTCAATATTCACATGGCAAATCTAAGGGCGGTCAATACATAAAAAAGGAACAAGACCGACAAACAGGAGACTGACTTTGCGTCGGACGTCGAGTGCTCAATTGTCGGTAGCACAATACTCGCATCAGTTCTCCACTACAGAGCCTAAGGAGATAGAGTGCGTTGTCCTCGCTCTTTTCGCTGGAAATATTGGAATACGCTGTGCTCCCCGTCGGCCAGAGAGATGAGCAAGGGCTCGCGATGAGGATCCCGGCGGCGCTAGTGTCACCAGTCACGCGTTCCAATTCTTCTGGTGACAGCGATTCCTCTCGTCCGTCCTGCGTCGATCGCGAAGTCGATTTGCTATTTGTCGGCCAAAGGGTATCACTGACATTCGCTCCAACATCTTCAACTTGAGTAGTATGGAAGCTCCACCACCGACGATGAACGCGATCATCTCCGATGAGAACAACGATCACTTTGCGAATGCTGATTCGGAGGACGATGACTGTGAGCCACCCCTTCCATCGATACTGATGAGCTCTTCGAGACTGAAATCGTCTCAAGGGTGGCAAGACCCTGATCCCCCAACTCGAACCCGTACCATTAGCTCCACCTTCGCGCCTGCGCTTCTGAAGCAATTGAAAGGTGAAGATGATAAGGGCATTGAGTATGATACTCAAGAAGATGAAAGCCCCCTCCCTCAACCCGAGGCATCACGACTGCTCTCGTCCATCATCTGACACCGGGGATAAGCGGTGGTAATGAGGAGCTAAGTGACTTGGGCTCCTACTTGCTAATCCCCCAAGATCTACCTCAAATCATCATCACCGAGGCAGAACCTTCTGCGCCTTGGGCTCCCCAAGAGGTGAGTCATCTCATATGGTTATGGGGTGCCAGAATAGTGACAGTCATTGTCAATCCAGCATGCAGACAGCTTCTTCGGACAGTTTCTTGATGTGCCGGAGCTCCGTTCTTCACCACCTTTGCATCCTCGATTTAAAGACCAGGCCCAAGCTGCCGATGATATGACAGACTGGATGTTGGCTGATGATGATGGTGCTGACAGTTATTATCAACAGGGCCTTTACTTTTCCCAGAAATTCAACAAGATTCAGAATGAGGATAGTAACAGTAAAGCCATCAAATGGCTTAATCTCGCAAATAGCTTAACATCAACTGATGACCCTGAGAAGGTTACCAGGTTAATTGCATTAGGGAAAGCTTTTCATGATAGGTTTGAATGGTTTGGGCACATTGAAGATGTGAATAGTGCAATTTCAAGTCTGGAAGAGGCTCTTACACTTCTACCACTTTTGCATGAACAGAAGCCATTTGTTTTAGGTTGCTTAGGCTGGTATTACAGATCCAGATTTCATAGATGTGACAGCCTAAGTGACTTGGAGAAGGCAGTGATATTTTTCTCAGATGCTGTTGATTTAGCCCCCTCAGGGAAGAGTGTACAGCTCTCTACTATGGCAAATCTGGGAGAGACATTGCAATTCAGATATCAGAAATTAAAGAATGCAAATGATATTGATCTATCAATTGCCAAGATTACACAGGCTCTTGAATTGACTAAAGATAATACTAGTGCCAAAGTATCAAGACTTGAGGCCCTTGGGTCTGCATATTGGAGAAAATATGAAAATCTGGGACATATGGCGGACCTTATTTCTGCTATTGAGCATCATTCAAACACAACAAATTTGACATCTGACAATGATCCAGCAAAGCCAAATAGACATAATAATCTTGCCTTGGTTCTACAACAGAAGTTTGAACGAGAGATGAACCTAACTGATCTTGATTCCTCCATTGTACATGGAATGTTAGCAGTCAAGTTAACTCCAGATGGACATCTTGAGAAGTCACAGAGACTTGATAATCTAGGTGTTTCTATATTAAGCAGAGCCATTACTTTAAAAAACTTCCATGATTTTGAAGTTGCAATCAAGAATATGTCTCAAGCTGTAGAGTTAACACCAGAAAACCACCCCTGTCTATCTGAGAGACTTAATAATCTTGAAAATGCATTTCATGCAAGGTACAAAGTTGTGAAAAATCTTGATGACCTCAATTTAGCCATTATAACAACTCAAAAGGCTGTAGCAGCTTCATTAAAGACAGACTCAGAGAAGGCATTATATCTGAGCAATCTTAGTGTATCAATGTATGAGAGATTTCTCAGACAGAAGAACTATTCAGACCTTGTAGCAGCAATTGCTAATATGTCAAAGTCAGTCAATCTTACTCCAGATAATCATCCTAAAAAGTCAGTCCGGTTGACTAACTATGGTAATGCATTATTAAGTCAATATCAAGTCAGCTATCTTGTAGATGACTTGAATTTAGCTATAAATACTCTTTTGAAAGGGATTGAGCTTATACCTGATATGCATATTGAACGAGCTTCTAGCCTTCAAGCAGTTGCAGTAGCTTATAGGATTAAATATGACAAATTCAAAACCTCTACTGATCTCTCATTGGCTATCAAGTACTACTCAGCCTCTGCACAACAAGCAGTAGGTTCTATCTCTGTCAAATTTGAGTCAGCTAGACAATGGATACAACTTGCACATATCAAGATTGATGGAACTAAGGATTCTTCTTTGATGCAAGCTTGTTACTGTGCATTAAACCTTCTACCCCAGATTGCCTGGTTAGGTTTTGATGTTCAACAAAGGTTTAAAGAACTTAGTGAAATACCAAGAGTTACTGGTGCCATATTTGCATGTGCTATTGAGGCAGAAAATTTCCATCTGGCTCTTGAATGGCTTGAACAGGGCAGGTCAATAGTATGGGTACAACTACTACAGCTAAGAACACCATTGGACATGTTACAACTTGAACATCCAGTGTTAGCAAAACAGCTTGCTGAGATCTCTAAAATACTGGAGTATGGTAATTCAGTATCAACAATAAGTGCAATATCAGCTGAATCACAGGAAATGACAGCTCAAAGATATAGAAAGACTGTTCAGAAATGGAATGAATTGCTAAGTTCTATCCGATTACTTCATGGATTTGAACAGTTTTTGCTTCCAAAACCTTACTCCGCTCTATGCACAGCAGCAAGATATGGACCAGTTATTGTTCTCAGTGCAAGTGAATATCATTGTGATGCACTTATTATGAAATCTCCTGAATCTATTCAGCATATCTCCTTAAAAGACATAAATGAATCAGACTTAGTTGAGTTACATGGAAAATTAAGTTCTCAGCAAGGAGGAAGACAGTTTAGAGATGATCATTACCGTCACTTTAAGCCACCAGTTGTCAAACAGGTTGATCCATTGAAAGCAGTTTTGAAGGCACTCTGGAACAAAGTTGTGAAACCAGTTATATCTGCTCTAGAGATCCAGGTAACATTTGTCAATTCTTCAGTTTTGTGATTTTTACTAATGTTTAATATAGAAATCAGATGAACCTGTTCGCTTATGGTGGTGTCCAACTGGGCCATTTGCCTCCCTTCCACTGCATGCTGCAGGAATTCAGGAAGATGGTGATACAGCAATGGACTATGTTATATCATCATACCTTACATCTCTTAGCCATCTTATCCCTCAACATCACTCAAGTATAAATAACTCTTTTCAATTTTTAGCTCTTAGTCAGGGTGCAACTCCTGGTGCTTCAGCCTTGCCTGCCACAGTCAAAGAGATAGAAGTTATTAGAACAGTGGTGCCTTCACATAACCTCATCACCTTGAAGGGGTCAGATGCTACAGTCAATGAGACATTGGCCCATTTAGCCAACACTAGTTGGTGTCATTTTGCCTGTCATGGCAAGCAAGATAGCTCTACACCTTTGGACAGTGCATTTCTCCTCCATGATGGTCATTTGAAACTCTCAACCATTATGAAAGCCAACCTTCCAAATGCAGAGTTTGCATTCTTGTCAGCTTGTCAGACTGCTACTGGAGATGAGAAGTTACCAGATGAAGCTACACATCTGGCTGCAGGGCTGATTCATGCAGGGTTCAAAAGTGTGGTTGCAACATTGTGGCCTATTGCAGATCAAGATGGGCCTATAATAGCAAAGGAGATGTATGAGAAGCTGTTTGAAGGTAGTAGAAGGCCAGATCCAACACAAGCAGCCATTGCACTTCATAATGCTATCTGGAAGCTGCGGAGGAGTGGAGTTCCATCTAGTAGATGGGTTCCCTTCATTCACATTGGAATATAAATACATACATCTCTTTCTATCTTGTTCTATACAACATAGTGGTTCAATACCACAATAGTAATGTAGAATGTAACAGTACAGGAATTCAACTCCCTTCAGCATGATCATCTTAGTGGTTCAACACCACAACAGTAATGTAGAATGTAACAGTACAGGGATTCAACTCTCTTCAGTATGATCATCATAGTGGCTCAACACCACAACTGTAAATGTAGTAGACTAGTCTAACATTGTAGGGATTCAACTCACTTCAATATACTTGTGATTTGTGTAAAAATTACCAGTCTCACTAAGGGGTCCATGAACAGATCATTATTGCAGTAACGAAGCAACAACAGAGCAAAGACAGACTAATACAAAACCTTGCTCAATCTCTGAACAGCATTGAGTAGCACATCACCCTGCTTCACAACCGTCTCATACTGAGCATTCTTCACTGGTGGCCGGTTGGTCTCAACAACTCCATGGACCTTGTCTATCGTGCAGTGCAATCGACCCGATGCGATGAATCTCGACAATTCCCTAGAAAGATGAAAATGTCTCATCAGAGGGAGGAAGAAGGACAGACGATCAAGTCACGTACGTATCAACAAAATCGACGCTAACACCAAAGGCAGCTGCCAAACTCTCCAGGGTAAGACTTCGATACGACTCGAGGAGTTGGTTGTATGCTAAGATACGCATTTCTCGGACGTAGTATCGAGTGTGCGGTGATAGGAGCCGGGAAGGGATGAGGAATGTTTGTTCGACAGTAGCTGAGATGAGACATGAGCGCGATGAATGAGAAAAAATGGATTGAACAGACCAAGCGCGATGAAGAACTTGTCATAATGACATTCGTACAAATTCTTCGCAAGGTCGGCTAGGATGGGTAGTTCGGGGAGGACTTGGTTCACTTCTGGAGCACCGATGATCTTCGAGTACAAATATTATCAACATGTGATGCCTTTCAGATATGAGGCGGGTCATCACCTTCTTCTTCAGATCAGGTCTTGAAAGCGTCAATGTGTTGGCTACGACGGTGAGAGCGACGAAATCGTTATAGCTGAGGAGTTCGACAGCCGTGAAGGTGGATAAGGCGTCGATGAAGAGTCCGCCACCTCGTTTGAATTCGCGGATGGAGAGGAAGTGTAGGCCTTGGTAGACCTTGAGGCGGTTTCGGCGATCCCAATCACCGCCTTTCTCGATCAGTCTGAAAACGGGAGGGTCGAGTTAAGCAATGACTTCACGTCTTTCCAACTTCCCAGATATGAGAGGATGAAGACTGGAACTCACTCTTCGGCTTTTGTGAGGTTGTCAGAGATGAGCTTGTGATCGCCGAAGAAGAAGCCTATTCGGACGAGGGTAAGTACAATGTCTATTCGTGCACCCAAACCCGGCGTCTTCTCCAAAGCGAGTTTTTGGGCTTCGACCGCAGCATCCTAGCAATCGGTTAGTCACATATGCTCGCCTGACAATCTGGGACGTGCTCACCTTGTCACCGATCCGCGTCAGGTATGTAGCCCGCGCTCTCAGACCATCAGAGATTTCCGTCTCTCCCTCTGTCTTCTCAGCCTCCGTCAACTTCTCCTGGAATTTGTCGAGCTCTTCCTTGTTCGCCTTCTCCATGGAGTCGAGGATGGACTGGTCAAGTTGTAAGATGCCAGTTGAGGTTACAATCTTGTAGTACGGTGCCATCTCTAATGATATTTCAGCCGCGAATGGCCCTGGGGATATCAAGAAACATACGGTCGGTCTTGATGCCCTCCAGGAGTTCCTTACGAGCATTGTCATGCAGGTGCGACAGCGTTGGTGTAGACAGGGTAAAATAGTGCTGTGCTAGATTGAGGTTGGGAATGGGGAGAACGATATCTTCAGCCATTTTCTATGATGGATAGGACAGTGAACAGAAGCAGAGGTTAGAGTAACACGGTAAAGGGTGTAGCATTTGTGCAACATAGCACTGACGCGTCGCGAGGCGTGAGAAAGGACTGACGCGTCCACAGTGTTGCAGACAGCAAGGACGAAGGCTTGACCATTATCACTGACGACGACCACTGTTATTGCGACAATGTCTACACCATCGAGCCTAATCTCGAAAGCTGAGGCTGTTGCCTCGTCAAATCCCCAACAGGCGGAGCAGATTTACAAACAAATCCTCGGGGCCACAACTGGTCTGTTCTCCTTGATCATTACTGGGTCTTCCTGCCGACCTTGAGGATGTCCTTTCACTAGCGTCTACATCGTCTGCTAATAGCGATCAGTCTCTTCGTGATCAAGAGACTGCATTGGTGAAGCTCGGGGAGTTATATCGCGACCAAAAGTACGTATCCACCTCACCTATTCATTCCCTTCAGAATTTGACGGGTAACAGGAATGCGAAAGGACTGGCAGAAGTCATCACCTTGTCGCGGTCGTTTATGTCCTCTACTGCGAAAGCCAAGACGGCCAAACTCAGTACGTCGTTTATTTGAGGGCTACCGAATTCTTTGTTCCTGACAGTAGAGTACAGTCCGCACCCTACTCGATTTCTTCAACCCTATTCCCAACAGCCAACAAACCCAGATTAGCGTCTTGTTGGACAACATTGAATGGGCCAAGACCGAGAAGCGGATTTTCCTGAAGCACAGCTTGGAAACCAGACTGGCGGGAATGTAAGGCTAGCGGTTTGCTTCGACGATCCAAATTCTGACATCTATCGTGAACCAGCTACCTGGAAACTTCACAGTTTAAGCTGGCATTGTCCCTCATTGATAGTCTCCTTACAGAGTTGCGACGTCTGGACGACAAGATGATCCTCACGGAAGTTCATCTGCTGGAAAGTCGAGTGTATCGAGGAATCGGCAACTTCCCCAAAGCCAAAGTTTGTTCACTTCTTCCTCTCCCTCAATCTACGACTCTGACCAATTTCTCTCATCACATAGGCGGCCTTGACCTCTGCACGAACAGCTGCCAACTCGATATACTGCCCACCTCACCTCCAATCCGCTCTCGACCTCCAATCTGGTATCCTACACGCAGAAGACAAGGATTACACCACCGCTTACTCTTACTTCTTCGAAACGTTCGAGAATATGAGTAGCCAAGGTGAGGAGGAGGGTAGCTTGCGGGCGTTGAAGTACATGTTGCTTTGCAAAGTCATGTTGAACCTGGTCAGTCGTAGCCATGCTATTCATTGCTAGATCCTGATGAATTCTGTGAAACGCTGTGTAGTCAGAGGATGTCACTTCACTTCTCTCTATCAAGCTCGCAGCGAAATATGCCCAGCTTCGGGAGGTGGAAAGTATGCGGGCGGTAGCCCGTGCCCACCAAAACCGAAATCTGGCCGACTTCGAAAAAGCTTTGAGGGATTATCGAGACGGTCTGTGCCCTCCTTCGTTCACTCTTCCTTGCGAATTCTTAATGAATCACCCGATTCGATATGTTATAGAACTATCTTCCGACCCCACGATTCGCTCCCATCTTGCAGCGCTATATGATACCCTTCTCCAACAGAATCTGTTGAGGATTGTCGAGCCTTATTCAGTGGTCGAGATCGAGTATGTCGCGCAGCAAGTCGGCCAAGGGAGGCAGGAGGTTGAGGCCAAGTACGTCCTTGCGTGACGCCTTCTCCAAGACCTCCCTGATGTTTTGTATCATAGGTTATCGCAGATGATTCTAGACAAGATATTCCATGGTGTTCTTGACCAAGGGCGGGGATGCTTGCTGGTATATGATCAGTTAGAAGCCGACGTAGGTTCCCCCCCTTCTCACAAACTGGAACCCGTCTGACCGGCCTCTTTTCTTTTGCTCAGAACACCTACGGAGCCGCCATCAGCACCTTGGAGCAAGTTGGTAAAGTTGTCGACTCGCTATACGCAAAGGTGATGTTGAAATTCTAGTCGCTGTTTCTTTTGCTAATCCTCACCCCCTTCATCGCCCTTGGACCTGCTACATACAGACAGTCAAGATTGCGTAAAATAGATGCCTGTCTTCGAGCGTTTTTCATGCTCGCGGAGTTTTGGAGACTCGTGCTGAGAGTGATTGGGTGATCTTCGATCAGTTCTTGATGAGTGTCATCTCGCATTATGCGAAGTAAATGAAAGGTTTGCTCGAACATGAGGAACATATGTATAGGAATGTCGTTCCGCACAAAGCGAGAGGCTCCGAAATGCTTCACGTCAGTCAGTGATGAAGGAAGGGTATGAGTGCGTGCAGTAAATTCGCAGAAGTCCCGTTGCAATCGTCGATTGGGTATGGCTAATCAAGTTGAGCACTATGAGAGTGGCGATGTCAGAGATCAGAGGGACATTGGCAGTGAACGGGTGCCTCACGGTCAGAGAAAGACAGGACATGTCCAGGATGCTCGACTCGAATCTCACCTCAGACCCGTCCATGCAGACAAACACGAGTCAACTCAGTCAAGTGAAATGAGATTCGTGAGACCGTCATAACGTAGGTCTTTGCCAGGTAGGCGAAGGCGAACTTCTCTGGTAGGACGGAAGGATCCAGTGTCGTGGATTGGGAATTCACAGCATTAATTGCGTGAGGCGTCGCAACATCGTCCGCTGAGGGATCCAGAATGAACCATGCATGCACAATTCTCAGCCGAATCTCATGCATGTGAGGGCCAAGGCCGCCAATAGTCCAAATATGATCTTGATTCCGGTGGGGGTCCTATTTTCCAACGTTTTAGAATGACTATTGAGAAAGACGGTGAAAGATCGTGGTGGTCGCAGTGGAAGTAGGAATCGTGTGAGCCACCTCTTATCTTTCCGCCTTTCGCATATCTCCCGCCTCGTCGATTGTCAGCGAATGCGATTCTGTTTCCAGCACCTATTTAGGTCTGCACAAGGTCTGCGTTTCTCTACCAGTGCTGTGTTTATAAAGATGGCCAATGATGCGGTTGTTTCGTCTCAACCCAAGTTGGACCAGGAGACTCAGAGCCACGACCCAAAGTCGTTGCAAAGAAACCCCAAATTCTGGCTGGATGGTGGATCTGTTATCCTTCGAATAGGAAATGATGCCTTCAAGGTCCATCGGACTCTACTATACCGGCATTCCCTGGCCTTACCTTCATGGCCAGTCGATCCCGGCACGGAGTTGAGTGAGGGGTGTGGTGTTGTCTCAATCCCACCCCATCACGATATCTCTGCTGCGGATGTAGAGGCTCTGCTCGAGTACCTCTACCACGACAAGTGAGTTACAGAGGGATCTTCCTAGCTTCAATGTTCTGATATTGTATGAAGACCCTTAAGTGCAGACTCACCGTTCCCTCACGTCGCCTCGGTTTTCCGCACGACCTCGAAACGGCAGCTCGATCTACCTTCCGTTCACGCAATTGCTAGGGAACGGCTTGAAAGCATGTTTCCGAGCGGACCACAACCATTTTCCCATCCAGATAATCTTGAGGATGCCCTTGAGCTCGCTTTGGAATATCAAATCAGCTCTGTTGGTATCAGTCCATCTTTGGGACCTGAATTAGCACTGATAAGTCGTACAGATCCAGAAGGGCTTGTTTTATAGCCTAGTTACCACTGCCACTCTTCACGAAGAGGAGGAGGAAACCTCTGCGTTCGCGCACCTACAGGACCCCACCACGCAAAGCGAGGTACCCGATCCTACAAATCATCTCGATCAAAAGCTATCCCCAGCTGTTCGTCAGCGTGCCTCTCAACTGATGCACAGCATTATGGGACATTTCACTCCTATCCTGTTCACCGTCGCGACCGCAGAACACATGGAGTGCACGGATATTTTTGCCGACGCATGGATGCCGCTCGTGATCCAGCCTGCCTTGGAGAGTGACGGCGTGTATAAACCGTTGGAAACCCTGCAGAACATCATTAATGTTGATTGGGAGGCGCAAGGCTTGTGCCAATCCTGCACGCGGTTGAAGAGGGAGGAATGGCGAGCTGAACAGGAGGATATTTGGAATCGGGTAGATGAGTGGTTGGAGCTCAAGCCAACAGAGGCCCCGGATAAATCTTGAAATATGAAGGTCTCGTCGATAGCGTACTTGCGTCGTTAGGCTAGTACTAACTTCGCCAGCAGATACGCCCGTTCTTGTAGGCTTCTTACATTCGCGAAGCGCCATCGTACATCTTCGATCGCTGTAGTCCCTATGCAGTCTCCCAGATATCTATGGCGTCTTCAACTTCTGCTCAGAACACCCTTACCCCTGGTATGGAGTGATCGGTGCTTTGAGTCGCCCGTGATGAGATTGGTTACTGTGTACGATTTAACGTTGTCCGCGAAGGTTTCGAATGTCAAGGCATGTAGCTCTGGTCGTCGGGTGCTTTTCGTGCTTAACCTTTCTTGGTCATATCAAGGCTTCGTAAAAGATCCTCCCGTACGTCGTGCGCCCATTCTGAGTTGAAAATCGTCCAGCCGCCCTTTGGATGGAGCGTCTGCTGGGAAAATTTGGTCTTGATGACGATCTTTGTGGGCGCCTTTCGGTTGACGGTCAAGTCGGACCCGCGGCGCGTTGCCAGCATTACCACACAGCGTTGTCTGCCCCGGTGTGGTCACCTTTCGCTGCGTGCTATCGTACGGTAGGCAACACCGTTGCCAAATTCTTCCAAGTAGAATGGATCTCGGGGTCAAGTACCCTCCTCAGGAAACGATACAACAGTAACGGTTGCCGAGCGTCTCCGGTAAGCATTCTGTGTTTTAGTTGGTGATGGAACTCGCATCTTCCCGGCTCTTAGGTTAAGTGATGAATTGCTATGAAGCGAGGCTTTAGTCTTGCCATCGGTGCAAGAATTTCCATTTTGGATGACGTGCGGAAATCTCGTGTGGCGCACTTTCCTCCATGATTTCATGACTTCCTTCATCCAAGATGGTTTGCAACTCGTTGTACCAACAGATCTGCACGTTTTCATGTCTCGCCTATGTCTGACCGTGTTTTTCGCTTGTAGGCGCTTGGGGTTGTTGCTTGGAACTGTCAGAGACTGGCACTACCTTTTGCCCTGGGGCCCACAAAAGATGCATCTCGCCTTTCTTGAATACTAGTAACTGGAGTTCAACAATTCTGGAAAGGCGGTGTTCGAAAGCAAAGCAATGTGTACATCAACTGCGACGATGCCTCTCAGATGCTCTCATCTCGCATGGCTTTTAAGCGTCGGCATTCAGAGGCCTTTGGTTCCTCCAGAGCTTCGGCCCCTCCTTCCCCCTCTCTTGACAGCGATACGTTTCGTTTCACCATGGCCGAGGAAGCTCCAACACCCCCACCCGTACCGGGGCGACCTGGGTGGTTCACGTTCGTCAAGAAAGCTGCATTTTCGGTGGCCACTCCCTTCTCCATCCATAGCAACGAAGAATCTCGTAACAAACGGGTACCACAAAACAATCTCAAATATCTTCAATACGGAATTTTCACTGTCGTCTATGAAGCGTCTCGTTATCACGATGTCACTCTCCGCCAAGGGATCCAAACTGTTATGGACTTGTACGACATGGGAAGTTTCGCCACCCGCCTCTTTGCCGAAGTGTTTTTCCTGGCACCTATTCCGCTAGTGCTCTACATATTCAGCTCCCTGTGGAAAGGAGTCGCTTCGGCGCTTGGCCTCTATGCTTGCAGCGTCCTCCTAAATCTTGTGAGGAACCCACCACCTGTTTGACCTGAGAAAACTGTACTTATGTCGATCAGATCGAAACTCGAACCGCCAATAGATCAGGCGATGAGCGCGATATGGAATTGATTGTGCTTGCTTGGGTACTCTCTGCCTTGATCTCCACGATGGTAGCCCGTCTTTTGTGCGATTTCTCATCCCTTCATTCTCGTCGATCCTGACGGTGGATGGGTGTTCTTTTCAGCGATGACACCAAGGCTATCCTTCGTAGCCAGCTCAAAGCCCACTTCTTTCCAAAGCTTGCTCAAGGTAAGGGACGATTGTGATCTCCAACTTGCCAACCTAATCAACCTTCGTCGCAGCCTCTCTCAACCTCGATCTTGCCACCTATCTGGGTGAGAAAGCTTGCTCCCCCTTTATCCGCTCCTGATTTTTAACCGCGAGGTAGATCCTGAGGTATCGGCGTTATTTCCAACCGATTTTCTCTTTGAGGATGAGGCCCCTGGTTGGGGAGTTATCGAGTCCATATGCCGTACCATGGGCGGTTTGGTCAGCCTGGCTCTACACGCCGCAGTCCTCATATCTGCATTCTCCCGGCAAGGAGATTACGAATCCGTCTCGCTGCTAGCCCTCTGTGCTGCCCACCCGATCTTAATTTCCATCTTTCCCAAAGATGCTGTCGGTGGTCGACGTAAGTCCCGTAAATATCCTTCCCAGTGACCTTACCGACCTTCCACAGCCTATATCTATTATACGGAGAATCCACTCTACAATCGGCTGGACCGGCTGTATAGAATAGCGTTTGGATATGGCTATCGCCAAGACCTGATCACAGACGACGCTCAAAGCTATATTCTTGAAGGTGTGTAACCACACTTGATAGGTGTTCGCACGAGCTGACTGGATCATCAGAATTTACGCGGGCAACTCGTGCGTTGGGTGTTGACAAAAGAAATGATCCTTCGCCGATACGACTCGCCATTCCTCGAGCATGGTTCTGGAATTTCTTAGAGGACATCGCATTGGAGTTGCCCTTTGTATGTCTTCGCATCTCCCTCTCTCCTTCCATCGTTTCCCTGACAGAATTGTAGGCATCCTTTGCCTTGGCGCTGTCAATGTCGTCTCTCACATCTATGATCCTCTTGTTGCAAGCCTTGCATAGCTTCAGGAATCTCACGCCTCTGAGCGCCTGCTGTGCTTCCATGCGTGACGCCTTCGCCTATTCGAAGAGACTATATGCGGCAACCGAGACGAAGAGCCCAATGCCGCATGGGGTGTTGAACTATCCGCATGAGCCGTCCAGCTCGTTGGAGGGCATAAGGATCTCATTCAGGTCTGTGCCATCTCGACTGATCCTAACCCTTCCCCCTTATCCGTCATATTAGGAATGTATCCTTCAATTACCCTGGACACTTCCGCTCCTATGGACAGGGGAGAGAGGTCCTCAGCGACCTTTCCTTCGATATCCTCCCAGGACAGATAGTTCTCATCGTCGGCGTCAATGGGTGTGGCAAATCCACGACTCTGAAACTTTTATCACGTCTATTCGATCCGACACGAGGGCAAATTATGATCGACGACAATCCCCTTCAAGAGTACGACATAGGCGCTGTACGGGCGTCGACTTGCGTTCTCACCCAAGGTCACGAGATCTACCCGTTGACGGTACGAGAGAACCTGCAGCTGGGACTGCGTGGACAAGTCAGCCGAGATGCGCTCGAAAAAGCGGCGCGAAGTGGCGGCTCATACGACTTCATCCAACGCTTTACCGATCAATTCGATTCCGTGATGGGACAATTTGAGGGTTGTCACAAGAGTCCAGTCTTTTCCCCTGCGATTGGAGGATGTGGAGATGGCCTGCCTGCGAGCTTGAAGCAGGAATACGCCAAACGAACGACGGACCTGCCGATCCTCTCAGGTAAATATAATTATTTTTCAAGCTTTATGTACTGATAATTCCGCAGGAGGGGAGAAGCAACGTCTCGCCGCGTAAGTTTTATGCTTCGTTCGCGAATCTGGCTCACAGTCATCGCAGCTCTCGCACATTCCTTCGACTTCAGAATAGTGATACCAGGCTGGTCATCGTAGATGAACCCAGCTCGGCCTTGGACGCCATCGCCGAGATGAACCTCTTCACTCGGCTGCGCGAGCTCCGAAAGGGCAAGACGATGATATTCGTTACCCATCGATTCGGGCACCTGGCCAAGTATGCAGACTTGATTCTGTAAGCTCACTCCGTCACTATTGGACCGTCTTCGTAGACTGATTCGCCTCGTAGATGTATGAAGGAAGGCACCGTGATTGAGAAGGGAACGCATCGAGAGTTGATAAGAACAGGGGGCGAATACGCCCAACTCTACACCTCACAAGCAGAGGGATTTGACGATTCTCAGTGACTGGACGACTGTGGCTTTAGTTGCTTTTTTAAATAGAGTATCACCTCCATTATTTCGTTTATTCTAATAATGTGACATACTTCGCAATCCCCGAGGTGCCAAGAACGGGAAAAGTCTACGAACTACTCACAAGGTTAGCGATCACGATCAAGAATACCTGTGGTGCACAGGAGATCATCAGCTCAAGCGCCTGTGTTCGATAAAGGGCTGACCGACAACAAGATGACAAGGTCTTGGGCGTTTTCGAGGGAATTACATCCGCCGTCTACAGTTCAACAATCCCAGTTACGCAGCACGGATTGCATGTGGATTATTTCAGCAGGCAAATTTACTAAGGACCGACCTTGCTTCTTTCCGAAGACACAGATCACAAAGAGAAGGGACTGACCAACCGTAAATACATGCAGTGAGACAAAAGAGGAAAAGACGACCTCGAAACCACACAACTAGGACCTCAGGTCGAGTATAGGTTAGAAAGATGGATGGGACAAGAGAAAAAGGGCTGATGAATTGGACGGACTGGTGGTCTCCGCTCAGCCAACCGCCTCCCCGCACCCGTCTTGCAGACGCCTTTTCCCATCGCATACGACAACCTGGCTCATGTCCGATTAACGATACACAGAAGATAGCGCGAAATTGTCACAAGAAATCCTCTGCTCGAGCACGCTTCTTCCCTCTCATTTCCTCGGGTGCTACGCTTCCTACTCCAGAAGGACCGTCAGCTGCGGATGGAACAAAGTGGTACTTCGGGTGAATTGCACGCCTCTCATCCTACGAAACATCCCCACACGGTTAGACAGGAGTATTCATAGACTGGTGAGAGCTTACCGGTGAAAAGTTGGGATCTGAATACTTCAATTCTGTGTGTTTCTTGAACGGCGGGTTCGTCTGGGCCAGCCTCGGGTCCGGTAATGTTAGCTGGGGAGGAATAATAGGCTGTGGAGTAGATGATGATGATTGCGGTAGCGGAGCTGGTGACATGGACGAAGCAGGGGGCGCAGAAGGTCCTGCCGAGGGAGGGGGAGGCAGGGGAGTGGTAGGTAGGGTGGGAGGAGTACCAGCCATTCCTGGTGCAAAAGGTGGAGTCCCGCTATGAGGCATGAAAGGGGGCATAGGGAACGGGGGTCGGACACCAGGAGCGAAAGGAGGGCCACCTGGTGGCATCATTCCAGGCGGTGGCATGGAGAAACCTGGCGGTGGCGAAAAGCCGGGGGGCGGCCTAGCAAAGACAGGTGAGTAGAGGATCGGAGGCGCCATATTGCAGCGCACTTACATTGGAGGGAACCCGGGTGGTGGAAATCCTGGCATTCCTGGCATGGGAGGGAATTGTCCGGGGAAAGCCCCTGGGGGAGGCGGTCCGCCAGGGAAGAAAGGTGGCGCACCTGGTGCTGGAGACATAGCGGGTGGGGACATACCCATCGGTGGAGCGGGAGGAGCAGCGTATGTTTGAGGAGCGGCATTATACACTGCGCCACCCGAGCTGGGATCGGGTACATGCGTTGAGGAACTCTCATTTCGTCCCATCAACATCTTGTGCGCTTCAAGCTGGGCTCTCAACTCCTCCTCGGAGAGTGGGCGGTTTTCGATCTTGGGTTTCTTCGCCTGAGGCTGAGTGATACTCCCTGCAGCAAGTCCAAGTTCGATCTCCTTACGACGTTTGTAATCAGCCACGTCAGGGGCTGGGATACCCTCCATCCCAAAGATCTCAACTTCGTAACCATCGCGACCCGTAAGAGCATTCTCGATACGTGGCAACCTATAGAAAGTTAATGAAAAGAGTTGTAAATCAAAGGGAGTGACACTCACTGATCAGCTTCCAATTT
This sequence comes from Jaapia argillacea MUCL 33604, assembly GCA_000697665.1. Taxonomy (NCBI): domain Eukaryota; kingdom Fungi; phylum Basidiomycota; class Agaricomycetes; order Jaapiales; family Jaapiaceae; genus Jaapia; species Jaapia argillacea. Next base: position 1,792,403 of record KL197713.1, read on the forward strand.
GTGAACCTGTTGGATGTGCACCGCTAAACCTCCAGCCGTGTTCAACCGCCGAGGACACATACTACACTTGAAGTGCTTTGCCTTTTGATGCTGCATTAGAACTATGAACTGATTAGCACAATCCAACGCCACTCCAGGTCGCTATATGCTCACCCTTCTCATCTTCGAACTCTCGCTCACAATACCAGCACCAAGGCCGGAGAATCTAACCAGTCATTAGCAATAATGAAAATAATATTGATAGAAAAGCATTACAGGCTTATTCTTCTTCTTTGCCATTGTAGTCGTCGATGGATTTTCAGTTTCGAGACGGCGAAGGATGTGGCAGGAGTCAAAGTTGGAAAACCCGGGCTTCAGGTCCGGGGAGCTCCGCAGTCCCCGAAGTGGGGACTCCTGCCACAATTCGCGGGACCTTGGACACCATTTGACTTCAGCACCCGAAGCTCAGCCTCAAGCTTCCAGGTGGTAAGGGAGCCAGCACCCACATTATAATAATGTACTAAAAGTTCAATCAATCATCTTCCGTCAGGTCACTCAGTTCCGACTCATCCTCCTCGCCTGCCTTTTTCCGTCCCTTCACCGCACGTTTGCTACTTCCTTTCCCACCACCTTTCGCGGCCTTGGGATTCGTCGCAGTGACTTTCTTCACCACCTCCTTGATCTCTTCCATCATGGCGTCCAACAACTGTCCCCCTTCGTCTCCTTCACCACCCGCATCCTTCGGTTCATCTAATTTGAGGGTAGATAAACGATTCAGAATCTCGACCTCTTTGATCCAGATATCATTGTTCTCTTGCGACGGCGTCTCGAGGATCAATGGGATATTTTGAACACGTTCGTCTGTGAGGATATGATGGAACGCTCGGAGACTAAGATGACCTCTGCGCGGGTCACACATTGTGTGGTCAGTCTGCTGGATATACAAGGGAGACAACCAACAAGACCTACAACCCGATGTTTTCATGCCGATCTTTCTTAGAGGCTAGCTGGGCTTTGGAATCGTTGAGATGCATGCCTCGAAGGTATTTCAGACCAACTTCTTCATCGAACTGGGTGACTGGCGAGATATGAGCGATCATATCCCATTAGAAGTTGAATCAAATTACTCATCGATCTGCAAACGGGTAGAGGTGAGCTGCGCTTGAGCAAAGATCGGAGAAGGACTTACATCCACCCTTGTTTCGTTCTGATGTCGTAGCCCTACAAGGAAAGATTAAGCTCGTCTGACGCAGGATCTACTTACTGCCTGAACTTACAGCGGCAAACATATGGCCTACGCAGAGATGAGGAACGGAGTGAGTGGGAAGGAGAAAAACGTACATGTATCCAAACAAACCCCGACCCTCGCCTTATCCTCCACTTGCTTAATGATGTCTCCCAAATCTTTGAATGAAGAACCGATAACGTTTCCAGAGCCAGCCTTCCATATCACAAATATTCGTTACTAGGTAATCTCGTGAAGGGAAGACAACCCTACTAACCATATTTTCAATGACAGTAACAACAGACTTGGTTTCCTTGTGAGCTCGATTCAAACATTGAGCAATCAAGGAAATTGAGTTCTCCATTGTGGTCAAGCCGACTGTAGAACCTGGACTTGGTACATTCAGCGCTGACGCCGAAAATACCCGTCAAGGCCACGTACTGGAAGTTGTACAGTGTTAACCCGAGTTGTTCGGCTCGAACGAGTTCGTCGAGGAAACATTGATATGATTTCTCCCGTTTCTCGCTATAAGGCAGTGTATCAGCATAAGATCCAAGGGAAAATAGAGACGAGCCAGCCATACTCGTCCGGGTTCCCAAGATTGACCAAGTAACTTCCATGAGGCAATATATGGCACGGGGAATATCCAAACGTCTCCAATCGTGACTTGAACTTGGCTATCGAGTCACTCTTTAGAGGTGGACCCGTCCATTTACGCTGGGACTTTAAGAATAGAGCAAATGCATTCGCTCTGCCATAGATGTAAAGATTCTTTCTCAGTATTGAATTCATTGAGGAAGTGCCGACATAGTTACCCAATCAAAGCAGCGTTGGTAATCGAGTTCTCCACGCCGCCTGCTGCAGAAACGTGTGCGCCGACTTTCCAAGGACTCGATACTCGAACTGGGAAGTCGACAGGGTTTGGTTCAACCTCGGACTTTCCTTTCTTCTTTCGAGGGACATTTACAGGAGGATCATCTGCATCTGCTCCTACGAAACACGATTTCAAGGTTACTTCGTGTCACAAGGACCAGCGGACAAACCTTGCGTAGTGCTTGATTTGCGAGAAGTAGCAGCAACTTTCCTTCGTTTCGTCTTTGGTGTGGAGGCAGGCGCTGGGATTTGCGGTCGGATGAGTGGGTTTACTTAGGGTCATCTGAGTAGGGAACGCCCACCCGTATCTTCTTCTTCCTCCTCCTCTAGTTCACGGTTCGACCTCTTCTCGGTTCTCTTGTGCTCGTTTTTCGCTTCAGACTTCTGAGCCCCAGTCGGAGTCGACGCAGCAGGGAGCGCAGATGCGCTAGGTTGATGAGTACTCCGACTATCCACGACCTGTGCTCCAACTAAGCGTGCACTTCGCCGTCGTACATCAACAAAGGCTGAGGTGGACATCTGAATATGATTTAGCAGCCAAAAAGATTCAAGTTGAGCACGCAAGTCCTGTGGCAGTCTGGGACCAGAGTTGATCAAGAAACGCGCAGAAAAAGACCTGAGATTGAGGGATGCTACTAGCATGTGCCGTACTGGGCAAGCTAGTGATAGTGGAACTTGACCAACTTGACTTGAGCGGAAGTCGTTAGGCGGCAAGAGAGTTCCTGCGGTGACGCGACCCGATTTGATCTCTACCAAAACAACGCTGACACTTGAAGTCAACGGCACCCAGCTGTGACTTTCTACCCCACTGGCAGTTGCAACGACTGATGTCTACCACCATCTGGCAGTCTTTGACTGCATATAGGAGTACCAAGGGGACCAGTATATGCGACGGCGAAGTTGCGGCCTCGGGTCCTGGCATCCTCAGGCCGTGCCAGTGAATGCCCGCTAGAAACAAGAATTAATTCAAGCTCGGCGACCCTATGGCTGGCACCGTGGTGCAAGTTGCTCGGGCCCAAGCGCGCTCATCAAGAGGCTCGAAAATATCGTCCAAGATCTTTTGATAACTGATGAACTCGTCCACTTCTACACAGGACGTCGCTTTTGCCTTTAAACTCCGTGTCTAAGGGTCCTCCACGATGCTACACCTGTGTCTTATAGTCTTTGCTATCTTTCATGCGCATTCACAACGCCACTCGATTCCTACATGAAAGCGGAATCGTGGTCTCGGACTTTGGGTGAAAACGGTGTGGCGTGTGGAATTTCGGCACCATCAGCCCCTCCCAAGGGAACAATGCTTTGCAATCTTCGAGAATGATGTGGACGCGAATCCACATAATCGTGCCACTTGTGGCCCTCTGATTGTGAGGCGAGCATTAAACGAAGCTGACCAGTGGCCATCTTCCTTTACCACGAACTTCTCGATACCCCACACCACCGCTACTCCATGCCCTACCAACCATCAATTCAATTCGACGAGGGGGCATTTCGCAAGGAAATGGCAAGGGCCCTCACAGAATGGCACCTGCTCGGCTCTCCAATTCAAGATCAGCTCGCTCGGTTTCCAATGCGCCGTGGCCAAGGCCGACCTTACTTTGTCTGGGTTACCTACGACCTCAATTTCGAAATCAACCAAGCATCTGTCAAGGATGCTATTAGATCCGCCTGTGAGGAAAGGGATTTTAATGTCTGTTCCTTGTCGGTGGATTTCAGCAGGTCGGGGCGTGCACACTTGTTTCAAGGCGGATGGGATCTTGGTATGGGTGACGAGTGCGAGGACCGGATAAGTTGTACTGTTGATGCCGAAGAACTGGATATACACAGCATCCAACTCCGGTTGCGAGATTTCTTGGGGCCCTGGTACAATCTCTGGCTCAGGGATCCGTATGGTGCGATCAAGGAACATTCTGAATATTGTGGCAGCGATGTGGACGATGACGGAGTGAGTAATCTACTTTTGCGGCGCCCCCTTACATCCTAGCCTCACCTTCCTTGCTCATAGGTGATTACAGAAAGTAAACTCTCCGCTCCAAACTGTGATTGTATCTAACGCCAGCGCAGACTCCTGGACATATGGTCTAATATTCTGGCCCAAATGTCGCCACGCAGAATTCCTTGCCAAAACATGTGCCTATCCCCCAATCATCGACGTTCTTGAGACGTCTTCCAATCTCCCAGGTCCTGCCCATATATCTCGCTTTGAGCTGATGCTTGACGTTCTGGGAACGGAGTGCCTTGGACCATACGAGGACAGAGACATTGCTTCAGCGTTGGCTGCCGTCGCGTTGCGCTGGAGATCCCCAGACCTATGGGAGCGGCTGGTTGAATCTGACCCTGTTCGAGCTGATTCGTCCATCCTCGGGCGACAGAATATTGTCAAGGCCAAGGAAGTCTTCGGATGGGTGGATAGTCTACAAGGTAAGGATCGATTCTTCGGTGACTTCTGCAATTCAATACTTATTACCTATATTCGGCTCTCATAGGAGGGTGTCTTATTTAATTCGGCTGATATTGCGAGACCACCGTGTGATGGACGTCTTTGCCAAGATCTCAGTATGTAACGTTGCTGGTTATACTCGGACATTCCGTTGAGCCTTTCTAAATATTGAGAAGATGCGACCGCACAAGCGGCATGTTTGATTGTTATTGTATTGCACATTAGATTATACCTGGGGATGTGATGACTCGAGAAGAGTAGCCTGATCTCGGTACTTGATTAACTCGTTCACTCTCCCATGAAGCTCCTCGAAAGGTGAGGAGTTAAAGCAGATCAGCTGGGGAAACGAGTCGAATATGTAATGAGCAAGCTGCTCAGAGTCGAAAGTAAGTGGGGATATCGAGAAAATTAGAAGGGTATCCAGAGAGTTCCTTTGTGGCAAGGTTCCTGCCATGGGAATGCCGTCCTCAAGGGTTAGATGAAGTGCGAGGGACCCGAGAGTCGGGAGTTGGTGAGCGAGGGCGATAAGCGAGGGGGGGTTGAAGGTGAATAAGGGTGAACACGCTCCAAAGCTTCGCAAGGACGACCATGCTGTGGACATGCGTTGGACGTCACTCGCCCCGAATGAGATCCGTTTCACAGACGAGGGGTGGTCGATGTGGAGGATTTCGAGAGACCTGAAGTTGAGCAAACCCTCTATAAGATGGCGATTGTCGTCCAGGGCAGCCTGAAATGCAGTAAAAGGACCCATTGTCCAGAATAGTACCTTCAACGAAGGAGTGAGCTTCTGCAGAGCCGGCAGAACCTCTCCTACGGTCAAAGTCGCCGTGTCGGACAGAGTCAGCTTTGTGAGGGAGGCAGGAGGGAGGAAATCGAGGAACCGAGATAGTCCGAGTCCGTCATACTGTCGAATGGACAAAGAACGGAGGGTTGAAAATCCTCCTCCCCGAGTAATGCCTTGAAAGCAATATCCATATACTCCTCGGACACGGAGTGTTTCAAGTGCCTCGAGTGACGCTAGGATGTGGATTGCCTGGGCATTGAAAATGCTCGTCTTGCCGGAGATACATTGGATATCTAACCAGCGAAGTTGCCCGAGCTGAGTGAACGGCCGTAACGAGATCATCGGGTGGGGATACGATGACGCAAAGGTCCGCAAATAGGGACACAGTGCGGGCAGCTTCCTAAAGAACGTATCGAGCTCCTCCCTCTCAGCTCCGGGGTTGACGATGACAAATCGGACCTCGGATTTACAAAAGTGGGCGATGCTAGTCAACGAAGGTGACAGGAATGGTGCGAGATCTTGGATCACCGCCCTTGTGCCAGTGGGTTTGCGGTAAGATGTGAGGTGAAGTTGATGCAACAAGGGGAGCAGAGGACAACTCCGCTGGAGGAAAAGGTCGTAAAAGATGTCGAAATTGAATTCAGAGTGATTGGTGTCTCGTAACACCCGGATTCGACGGGCATACTCGTCGAATCTGACCCAATCATCCTTTGGAATAGGTTTGGCAGGAATGGTCTACGCTCATGTTAGCAAAGTAGAACATCGCGGAGAGTATTAAGACTGACCCAATTCCGTCGGTCAACACCGGCCTCTTCATCCCACTCCGACGTCATCTCTAACGATGGAATTAGCTTGAGCAAAGGCTCAGGCGAGTCCATCTTCTCCCATAACCGCCCCAGCGCGGGTTCCGTGAATGCTCGTGATGTGTGTGCAAGTCTATACAAATCCACTCTCGTGGCTCGCTGACAGATATATTGACATATCTCAGAAATGCAGAGGGCGAATTGGGCGGCACTAAGGTCATTCATACCAGGATAATAGACCCGATCGAGGAGAAACACACAGGCGCGAGTTGTACTTCAGTAGGTTGGGACCGGCCCGTCTATGAGATATCAGTATGTGATGGTACAAAACCAGCATCGACAGGCTGGTCGATTAGGCGTGGGAAACATGGTCCACAAAGCTCGCAGTGCCTCGAGACCAGGCACCGAGGGATAGTACTACGGTACTGGACAAGCTATTAGTTGAAGTTCAAGCCAAAACGCAAATGGATGGCAAGAGTTCCTGCAGCAACTCGACCTGACGCGACGCGACGCGACGTGCCGCTTCTAAACAACTCCGACACTTGATCTTGAAGTCAACGCCGCCCAGTTGTAACTTTCTGACTTCGCCCCACTTCCCCCATGTCTCGCTTTGAGCTTATGGTTGACGTTCTGGGAATGGAATCCCTTGGACCATACGAGGACAGGGACATTGCTTCGGCGTTGGCTGCCGTCGCGTTGCGGTGAGATTTATGGGAGTGGCTGGTTGAATCCGACCCTGTTCGAACAGATACGCCCATCCTTGGCCTACGAATGTTGTCAAGGCATGGGAAGTTTTTGGGTGGGTCGATGGTCAGTAAGGTAAGGAACAATTCCTACTCGCCGACTCCTCGTATTTCACCATTGGCCGTATTCCCCACTCCCAGAAGGTGTCCTCGTTCGATTCGACTGATGGCGCGAGGCTACGCGTGGGGGACATCGTTGGCAATGTCCATTATGTGTTGTTAATAGCTACGATCAGAAGTTCAGTTGAGCATTCCTAAATATCGAGAAGATGCGAACCCACAGGCAGAGTATTCGATCGTTAATTCATTGCACATACGGTCAGCTATCCGAACGGTCTGCCTCGGGAACAATAGCTTGATCTCGGCGCTTGATCAACTCGTTGACTTCCCTTCCGAGCTCCGACTCGAAAGTCGGCGGTTCAAAGTAGACGAAGTGGGGAAAGAGGTCAAAAATGTATTGCCCAAGTTGCCCAGGGTCGTAGGTGGGAGGGGATATTGATAAAATTGTAAGGTTATCGATAGAGTTACTCCGTGGTAAGGTTTCAACCGGCAATGGAGCAAGACCACCCTGAAGGTCCAGATGCAGTTTGAGGGAACGGAGAGTCGGGAATTGTCGAGCAGAAGCGACAAGGGAGGAAAGATCGAAGGTGAACAAGGGTGAACATGCGCCAAAAATTCGCAAGGAAGGCCACGCTGTAGACATCCGCTCGATGTGACTCTCCAGGAACGAAATCCGTCTCACATACGCCATGTGGGCGATGTGGAGGATTTCAAGATGCTTCAAATCGAGCAAAGGTTCTATAAGAAGGAGACTGTTATCCAAAGTAGCCTGGAGCGCAGTAGAAGGTCTCATTGTCCAGAAGAACTCCTTCAAGGAAGGAGTAAACCTCTGCAGAGCAGGCAAAACTTCTCCTACGGTCAAAGACACCATGTTGAACGCGGTCAGCTTTGTAAGGGAGGCCGGAGGGATGAAATCGAGGAACCGGGATAGTCCTTTGCTGTCAAACCTAGAAATGGACAAGGAACGGAGGGATGGAAATCCTCTGCCCCCACTGACGCCATCAAAACAATGTCCATAAACTCCTCGGACGCAGAGTGTTTCAAGCGACTGGAGTGATGCTAGGATGTGGATCGCCTGGGCATCGAAACTTGAACCGCTCGGTCTGCCAGAGGAGATACAACGAAGATCTAACGAGCGAAGTTGGCTGAGCTGAGTGAAGGGTTGCAACGAGATCATTGGGTGGGGATAAGATGACACATAGGTCCGCAGATAGGGACACAATGTAGGCAGCATCCCAAAGAACCTATCGAGCTCCTCCCTCTCAGCTCCGGGGTCGACGATGATGAATTGATGCTGCGATTCACAGTAGTGGTTGAGGCTAATCAAAGAAGGTGATAGGAATGGTACGAGATTTTGGACCATCGCCCTTGTGCCGGTGGGTTTGGCGGAGGTTTGATGTGTGAGGTGAAGGTGGTGCAATAAGGGAAGTAAAGGACGACCACGTTGAAGGAAAAGATTGTAAAAGATGTCGAAATCGACTATGGAGTTATCGATGCATCGTAGAATACGAATCCGACGGGCATGCTCGTCGAATCTGGCCCAATCGTCCTCCCGGATGGGTCGAGGAATGGTCTACGCTCATGTCAGCGGCTTAGGAGAAGGTCACAGTAGTAGCGGGACTGACCCAAGTCCTTCGAAAAAAACGGTTGTCTTCGTGATCCCACTCAGACGTCATGTCTAACGATGAGATCAACTTGAGCAAAGGCTCCAGCGAGTCCATCGTCTCCCATAACCGCCCTAGCGCAGGTTCCATGAACGCTCGCGATGTGCGTGCAAGTCGACACAGATCCGTTTTGGTGGCTTGCTCACAGATATATTGACATATCTCGGGGATGCAGAGGGCGAATTGGGCGGCACTATGGTCATTCATACCAGGATAGTGGACCCGAGGAGAAACAGACCGGCGCGAGGACGCCGTTGTCCTGAAGTATGTCCTAAGTAGGAGAAATGTAAAATGGTCTTGCGGTTTTATGGATGTGTCGTTTATAGTTCCCTCCAAATCACATATCGCAGATTGACATTTCAAAAAGCTATCGTGAACGACACCACTACGCGGCCGTACTCAAAGTTCAGTGTACGATACATATATGTGAGGATTTGAACCCAAGGGTGTTCAATAAGCAGACCACTTAGAACCTCGCCTTTTTGTGGGTGCCGGACTTGTCCTGAAAGAGCCATCCGTCACCATCCGTCGATACTAAACTGATTCCTGTGGCTCCGCAAGTATACAGAGGTGCAGTGGTCAACCCCGGAAAGTGACTTGCAGTGTCCTTAGAGGATATGACCTCGGCTCCTCCAAGACTCCCGCACCTCGAACCAAGTGGATCTTGGCGTTTGGTTCACGCGTTTGTCGGCTTGCCAGCAGCTGACGAGGGCTCTGTCGGGGGCACACCCCACTCCGGGAGGCCCTTGGGTCGAGGAACGCGCTTTTGCTCCCAGTTATCGGTTGATTCTTGACTCAGTTTCTATGACAGCGTTTGATAAGTCTAGGAGAGGAACGAAAAGGAATTGGTGGACGTACGAAGTATTCCTCACGAATGTCAAACTTCTTCCGGTTCTTTTGCAAGCCAAGAGCTTCCTCCTGGCTCACCTATACCCTCTATTAGACAACCCTGAATCTTGTTCCTTCATACCTAACGCACCTGGGAGATCTTCTGATCCTGTAAGTCATACCGCACCCTGGCGAAAGGCTCCAACGCAAATGATGCCCCGACAATGATCAACAAGAAAGGGACTCCAAATAACGCAGGATTCTTCCGAAGTCTCTTGTGTAGCGGCGACGCGTTCAGAGGATATGAAGGAAAGACAGGCATATTGGATTTTGGTGGAGAGGGGTCGTGAGGATTTGCGGTAAAGTACGGACTGCCGTCGGCAGAGTCGGGTAGATTATCAAGGTTGTCCTCTGACTCCTCTGAATTTCTAGTCAACCGTCCAGTTGCTTTGTACATATCATCGCTCGTTGTACTTGTCACCAGCTCTTCTCAGAGAGAGGTATAGTCTCCTCTCGGTTCAGTAGACGACCATCATGAGCGGTACGTTCTCCTGAAGTTCTTTATATCCGATAATCCGATCTCAAGTCTGTGGTTTTCTGAACCAAAGTGACGGTCGTCCTCGGATCGCAGTGGGGTGATGAAGGCAAAGGGAAACTGGTGGATATATTGTCTGCTGATATAGACGTCTGCGCTCGATGTGCGGGAGGGAACAATGCTGGGCACACGATCATCGTGCCTATGGGTCCCGAGAAAATCCGGACGACTTTTGCTTTTCATTTGCTCCCTAGTGGTATGTTCTCCTATTATTGATGATGTATGATGGGCGGAAGGGTTGATCTTGTGTGGATCAGGTTTAATCAACCCGAAGTGTACTGGGTTGATTGGGAACGGAGTAGTCATTCATTTGCCGTCTTTCTTCCAAGAACTCGATGCAGTTCAAGCGCAAGGTACTTCCCGTGCGACATTTGTGACCCCCGGGGTGGAATTTGACTTTGTATAGGTTTGGATTGTACTGGACGTCTCTTCGTTTCCGATCGTGCCCATCTCGTATTCGACTTTCATCAAATTGTCGATGGGTTGAAAGAAGTTGAACTAGGAGGGTCAAGGTATGCATCCCCTTCTCCTTCTCAAATTTAGTCGTGTCAATACTGACTTTCGCTCAGTATCGGTACCACAAAGAAAGGGATCGGTCCAGCTTATTCTTCCAAGGCTTCAAGATCGGGTCTGAGAGTTCACCATCTCTTTGACCACGACACCTTTGCCAAGAAGTTCCGTAAGCTCGTAGAAGGACGGTTCAAGCGTTATGGCTACTTCGAATACGACACAGAGGGTGAGATCCTTCGGTACAAGGTAATCCATTTCCTCGTATCCTCTCCTGTCACCCCTAGACTCATTTTTCCGCTCCAGGAACTTGCAAATCGTTTGAAGCCATACGTAATCGACAGTGTGGTATACATCCATCAGGCGTTAGCAGATGGCAAACGCATTCTCGTCGAGGGTGCGAATGCCCTGATGCTGGATCTTGATTTCGGTACATATCCCTTCGTGACGTCTTCCTCGACTACCATTGGTGGAGTGTGCACCGGACTTGGAATCCCGCCCAAGAAGATAGGCAAGACCATCGGTGTCATCAAAGCATATACTACCCGAGTGGGCGGAGGGCCTTTCCCCACCGAACAGCTGAACGTGTGTCTTCGGTCTTCGCTGGTGTTCCTAACGACATTTCTCATGCTTTTGATTGCGTTAGGACACCGGTGTTCACTTGCAGGAGATTGGTCGAGAATTCGGAACCACGACTGGTCGTCGTCGCCGTTGTGGCTGGCTCGACCTTGTTGTGATGAAGCATTCGTGTCTTATCAATGGGTACGATAGTTTGAACCTCACCAAGCTCGACATACTCGATGATATTCCCGAGATCAAAGTTGCTGTCAAGTATCTCATCGACGAGAAAGAGATTCCTGGTTTCCCGGGTGCGTTCACCAGAACTCAAAATACTTGATAGACTGCTGATGATTCAACCTCATAGCCGACCTAGATGCTTTGGCGAAAGTAGACGTTGTTTACGTGACTCTCCTCGGGTGGCAAACGTCCATCGCTGCTATCACATCCTACGAAGAGCTTCCCGACAATTGCAAGAAGTATATCGGATTCATTGAATCTTTCCTGGATGTGCCGATAGAGTGGATAGGAGTTGGACCTGGAAGGGAGAGCATGATACAGAAGAAAGGAAATGCGGTAAATTAAACGAGTATTGTATAGTAGGTTTGCGAATCGCAGTTACCTTCAATGGTGCCGCCATCCCGCCTTGAGGCTATCAGCCACAAGTCCCACGCCACAGTGCAACGAAAAGGCCATATGTGGCCGTGTTTGTCCGCCCGCCCTTGTCACTCTTCCGTCACAACCCGTCACTGGCGACCCCGCGACAGGAAACAGAAACATAACGCATAACGGACGCTTGTAACGGACGTTCGGAACATTGGGAATACAGCACATAGAATTCATCGCAGGGATATCAATCAGGGCTTGCTATCGCCATGGACCCAAATGGGCGGCATGACATGCATTCCGGCGCTGGTGGCAGCAACGCGACCCCCTCGCGCAAACGACCACTCTCGAGGGAAAATGAGACCCCTAGCCAGCGACACAAGCGCGAGAAAGCGGCAGAGAGACAGCGGCGCAAGCGAGAGCGGGATCGCTTGAATTCGCAGAATAATCTTCAAGGTGGTGGAGGGTCCGTGCACCCCATGGCGCAACAAGGCGTTAACGTGCAGGCAACGACCTCCATTTCGGCGCCACCCGCCCCACAACCATCCCCGGCGGATTATCTACTGTCGCCAGAGGAGATTCAGAGACGGGATAGGGTCAGGGCTGCTGCGAGGGAGAGGCAGAGAAAGCATCGCGCTTTGGTGAAGCAGAAAAAGATGAGGGAGTTGGGAATGGATATGGGGAATGAAGTTATGCCGGGCATGGAAGAAGTGCAGTATAGGATGAACGCCGATGGAGCGTATCAGCAAGTGATGCCACACGAGATGCACCAGCCCCCGCCACCACCGCCTCACATGGGGCAGCACGAACCCCCTTTCCCGCAGGGGCAACCTCTCGGAGGACAGACGTTCGCGTCAACGCTCCTCTTGTCCTTCTCATGTGCACCCCTGCTCAAGCAGCATCTTCTCCGGACCTTATCCATGACCAATGAAGAGTTGGCGTCACTCGAGCCTGTTATCGCGCATGCTTGGGACCAATGGGATCAACAAGTACGTGCTCCTCATCGACAACAATGGTCTTGACTGGAGATTGATCGTGCGCCACGACTTCTTTAGCGTCGGATGCATTACGCCGAACAAGCTGCCAAAGCTGCTGGTGGCTCTGGTTACGATCATCCAGGTTACCCCAGCGACCCATCACAACCTCCGCCAACCGATTTTCGCGCCCGTTTTCACCGCCCACTTGTAGCCCCTTCTCCTTTCCAAGCACCTACTGTCGCTCCTTCAACTCCATCCTCCCACTCCGGATCTGGTCCACCTTCCGACCCAATCGATCCAAACCTGACTGGACAAGGCGAAGAGCAACCACGTCGAAGAGACAGTCTCGATCCCGAGCTTGGACAAGCTCGAGGTGAGGCACAAGGTGTCGCTGGAAAATTGGAGAGACCATAGTTGCTTGATTGGATGTTGCTTCATGATGACTTTTTGTTAGGATTATTGATAGGTGCCGTCCGCTACTGTTACTTTCCTTGTCTCTATCCTTTTGTGTCTGTTGTCATTCTGATCTGGACCCTGTCTGATATGTAGTACTCTCCATTGTTGCGGTAATAGCGAAGATTTATTTTGATGGCACTCTATGTTGTTCGGATTTCGAAGTGCCTTCATCTGGTTCTCGTACAAAGGCAGACGATCCATGTTTGGCCTCCTCGATGCCAACCTGCGTTAATCCGAGTCAGATGGCCAGATAGTACGTTCAAGGGAGGTTAGGAGCGCGATCTTGGTGGCTGATCATCCGCAGTCCGGGAATTGATGAGGAAATCCCCCCAGACTTTCTTCGTCGCTGCGCATCGTCCTCGTTGCCAATACTCTCCGCCGAGTGAACGCGTCGTCTGCTCGATCAGGAGGGAAATATGCTACAAATACGAAGATGACTTGAAGCTTGAAGTACAAACTCACCCCACTGACCGTTCAGAAACAATGGCGACCCCTCAAGTCCTCTCAGTGGCAGTCTGCCTTTACAATGATGTTACCGTCTTAGACTACCAATAAGTTCCTCCCCACTTCTCACTACACATATACAAAACTTACCTTGTCGATACAGGTGCTCTTGACATCCTTGGTGGTGTAGGTTTCTGCTGCGAAAAGGGCTTCTTGCCTCGATCGCCGAAATTTGTGTACGACTTCAAATACTTGGCCAAGTCACTCGAGCCTGTTCAGCCCATTGGATCAGCCCCGAAAGTTGTCCCGACCATGACTTACTCGGAAGCCCTTGATCCCGAGGCGAAGCAGTTTGATATCATCATCGTTCCTGCTGGTAAGTCTCTTCGCGTTCGAGCATTTATAGATCAAAACCTAAATCGGATTCCAACGTCGTTATGTAGGAAGCATGTCAGGCGAAATCGAGCAGGAGGCTGTCATGTTTTTGGCCAAACAAAGTCCCGGAGCGAAGTATGTTTTGACCGTTTGCGGAGGTAGCGCTATCCTTGCCGCCACTGGTTTCCTCAACGGGAAGAGGGCGACCACGAACAAGGCTGGCTTCAAAATGATTGTGCGTTTTATATTCATCGACGGAGAAGGGAATGGGTTTGCTTACTTTTACCAAAGCAAGCTGCGTTTGACAAGGTCAATTGGGTACCTAAAGCTCGATGGGTCGTTGACGGCAACATCTGGACTGCCTCTGGCATCACCGCTGGTATGCAGGGGTTTCTTATTCAACGCAAGGAGGGATTGATCGCTGATATATTGTCAGGATTCGATATGGCCCATGCCTTCCTCAGTACAATTGAAGGGCAGGACATCGCTACCTCGATTGTCAACGTATTGGAGTATCGTCCACGTCTGGACCCGGAGGATGATGAGTTTGCGATTATCCATGGGTTGGTGCCGCTTGAATCGTAGGCGTATTACACCAGCCTGTCAAATCACACTCAGGGTCAGGAGTTGTTACTCAATTGTAGCATATGGTGATCAAATGACGTGGGTGCACTCGTTTGCGATCCCCTCAGTCCCTCTGCTGAGCTCGTTGTAAGCGTTCGGCTGATCAAGGCTCCAAGCAGCACAAGATTGGTCTCATAGGCAGTACGTTTAATCACTTTAATCACCTGGATATTGACCGACAACGTTTGAGCAATTGACCTCGCTTCCAACATCGGCTTAAGGACACCGGCAATACGATAAGATTGAAGGAGAATTTGATAGTCCCCGATGGCGGTTGAACTCACTTCCAACAGCGGCTTAATGGATACGCTTGGGCAATAAAGTAAGATTGAAAGAGAATCTGATATAGTCTCCGATGTGAGTTGACGTTGATAGACGTTGATGTGTTAAGTGTCCTCGTGTGAGCGTAAGTGGGCCTCCGATTGGGTTCTTTGGTATCGTCCTTGAGCAAATTGGATCCTCTTGCTAGGTTACTCGGGAACTTCTGCTCTGGAACTGGGTGCCAGCCGTGAATTTCGTCTGCTTCGTTCTTTATTGTTGGAAATTGCATGTGAGTCCCCAGCTCCGCGTTCTTGTGCACGAAGCAAAGATGGTATCTCAACATGGAGATCTCCTTCGCTCGCTCTTGGTCGCGTACATCTTTCAATCATATTGAATATGATGGAAAAAGAAGGATTGAGACCCACTCACTCTCCCGAACAGTCTATTTCCGTCTAGCCTAGAAACCCGCTGAGATCTGCTGGGTGCCATCTACTCAAGGTGGTGACGATCTAAAAGTGCGCAGCAATTCGCTCCGAATCGCCTGCGACTATCGTATTCGCTAGCTCTGCTCTGACGATGTCCGAAAACATCCGTTCAGGGTAGGGATCACACGTTTGGAAGCCAGTGACGGTGGGGTGGGCATGGTTGGCACGGACACTGGCAACGGCGACTAATATGCCTACCCCCTTACCGACGCTCCCCACGACGGCACCCTCCGGTCAATACACTTAAGGGGTCGTAGGGCCTGTGTTTTTGTGAGATCATCAATGGAGTCCCGTCTCTCCCCTTTCGTAACCAGAATCCCGAATATCGTGGTGTGCGTGATAATCCAGGAGGGTTACATAGAAGAGGTGTGGATCCAACTGATTGGCTTTTTGACTACTTATCCCGCGCACTACTTATCCCGCGCACTACTTATCCCGCGCACTACTTATCCCGCGGCCACAATAAATTATGCCCACGTATTTTGATACGATATTCACTTCGTATTCGCACAGACGGCAGCGCTTTACGGAACGAATAACTGGTCGCAACCCTAACCACTCCTCTCGATCGTGGGAGTTGCGGGCGCCGACCAAGGTACCACAAACAGACCTTCGCGGTAGAATTCTGCGTTTCAAGGAAGACAGGCAACGAGAGTCAGCGGTTTGGTGGGCCTGGGGAAGAGTCGAGCTTTAATAATAATTCTGGCGGGATATATACGTAGAATGAAGCACTATAAACGGTACCGTAAAAGTAAGTAGTTGAGGCTACTAATAAAGTATCTAAGGGCATGGAATTTGGTGACTGAAGAATTCGAAAAGAGAAGCGATCGTACGGTACTGAATCCGAGATGGTGACTGTGACTAGGGTAGCCGTAAGCTCTAAAGGGGGCTCGTCGGATTAACAATATTACTTGACCATGAGAGAGTGGCGTAGAATGTCTAGGCTCGACGGGGAAGAAGAGTGACGATTTTCGAAGACTTCACTTTCCTGCCCTCCTGAAGGAAATACCTCTGAGACTCGAAGCTCCAATATAAACTCCCAATGATCCAGTTCTCAAGTCCGTCAACGTACGTTGCTACCGCCTCGTCAATCTCGGGTGTCCAGGACGGTAGAAGAGTCCGATTCTCGTGGAAGCGGTCGATCGACTGTTTGGTCATTCCTCCCACAAAGTCCACAGCTTCTTGCAGGGTACACCCTTTATCCCTCATAACGACGACGAGCATATTATGGGTATCCCCACGAGATTGCTCAACATTGTAAGAGAAGATGTCCTGGATATGGGAAAAAGAATCCCTGTGTGAGGGGACGAAAAGGTGATGATGGGGAAGATAGACTTACGTTAGACCACGTCACAAGGTCGTTGGCCGCGTCGTCTAGATTCTGGACGATGGGGTGGTTCATCACGTCAAGAGGGATATCGAGCCGATAGGAACAAGATGTGAGGGCGAAGCAAGGCCTACACGCGCTGGTATCTCGTCGAAGTGCAATGTAAGATTCGAGATCGGGTATGACGCCACTCGCTCGGTCGTGTGCTTGACGGTAAACACTTTTGAGGTAATCATCGAATACTTGTGCGTAGTAACGCTGAGCATTTTCTGGGGCTCCAGCATTCACGGATAGTCGGACCCAATACCTGCGATGATCGGCTCGTCAGAAACAATGTGCCACGGAAGCTTTCCACTTTACAAAATGAAAGAAGGGGGGAAGGCTTACTCGGTCGTTAATTTGCAAGCTTTTTTGGATGCTTTCGCAGAGGACGGCTGGTGGACGGCTCCGACGATCTCCTCATGAACAGACTGGCCGTTCTCGGACAAGCCGTCTGTCATATCGTCCAAGTGGAACAGATAACACATGAAGTCGCTCGCCAGCCTCAGACCGGTATAGTCACAGCTGGGATAACACATGGCGGCGAGTAGACCGCCTTTCGATCCCCGAAGGTGACGGAGTTTTGACCCGCCAATGTTCGCGTTGTCGACGATCCAGCGCTCGGAGTCGGCAGCGGCGCGTTTGTAGTGGCGGTTGACTTTGACTTTCATCCCGCTGTAGGAGATGAAGTCGGGGATACGAAATTTGAGGGGTAAAGAGGGGGACTCGGAAGGACTGGTGGGGACTGGCATGGTTGGAGAGGGGTTGAGGGGGCGACGAATGTGGGTGACGGTGAATTGTGGAGGGCAGGGTGCGCCATTTTATGGGACCTCAGGGAATTGACCCTAGATCCATATCGTCAAGGAGGTCGGGGATAGCCTGAATACGGGGATAGTCTAGAAAGCGGAGTGAGATACCGTCCCGTAGATCAACTCCCCAACATCGCGTTTCATCCCACGGAATGCAATAAATTCAATGAGGATATTGTTGGAGCGAACTACGAGGGTTCGCGTAGGACTTACGACAACGGCTTTCTTGTTCTCAAGGAACTTTGGATATGAGCGGAGCCGCCGCTGTGAGAGCGAAGCTACAAATACGGCATAGAAAGGCTTTTAGGGCAATAGATTCAGCGGAGAGGTGGGTCAGACATCGCAGAACGAGTCAAACAATTCAGCAACTTCGATAGAAGGTGACGTCCAGACTGGTCTAGGAATTCTTGTAACTATGGGTTTCCTGGAGAATGAACGTATGGCACGGAGGCAAGTTTTGAACAAACTTACAGCGTACCCCGGAGGTGAGGGACATCTGAATCAGGCTATGGGAAGCAGCTGAACTGCCGGCGAGAGTGTCACCCTTGGGAATCCAGGGAAGCCTGAGAAGACGATTTCGTTTGTTTCGAAGAAAATAGTTGATCGTCAATTTCACCTGATAATTGAACAGTAGATGTAATTCCAGAAGTCTGTCTTGCCTCAATGTATAGTCGGCAGTCAAGTAGTGGGACCGAGCTGTGGGTTCGGTGGAAGCGGACGACTCGGGAATTATATGTATAGTCTACGGTGGACCGTCTCCGAAGGACCGTGGACCATAGACTATGTCAGACCTGCACGCGCCCAACCTCCAAGTTTCCTCCATTTGTCTTTTGTTTGTAGTTTCTAACCATGGCTCTCAGCTTCATCGGGTCAGCAAAACCTCTGTCTGCAATCCTACATTCCATATTGACTGCCGCACAGAAAGCCTATATCCCTCATCTCCCATTCTGATGTTCGATACCGAGGTATCCTAGCAGGTATTGACCCTGCTGCCTCTACTATCCAGCTTTCAAATGGTGAGTCTTGTACTATATTACCGGGCGTATGACTGATGTTCAGCGCTAATGTGCAGTGTTTTCGATGGGAACGGAGTCGCGAAGGTGAGTTTTGGTGGTTGTTGGACTCCGTTTATGATGATATATTTCGGATGTAAAACGAGCTTCGGCTCAACCGTCCGAGAGCGCTCAAACCCATGTGGATGTTTCCGTTGCCTTCCTTCTGACCTGCTTCTCGACCTACCTCTCTATCCCCTACCATCTAACTTTTACGCTGACGACACGTCATGCATATAGGCCTCCAAACGAGTACATCCCACCAGTCCAAGAACCCTATCAATACATCATATTTCGAGCCTCCGAGGTGAAAGATCTTGCTGTTGATGAACCAATGCAACAGCGGAGAAATGTTCATGACGACCCCGCAGTGCTCGGTGTACGTTTACGTACCATTCTCCCCCGCCTGACACGAGACTGACATTACAATCCAAATCAAGGCGTCGGCAGGTCCCCCTGGTCCACCTCCCGCAATACAACCAGGATACCCTCCAGTACCTGCTGTCGCTCCTCAATACGCAACTATAGCAGGCGGAGTTCCACCTCACCCCCAAGTCCAACAAGTAGCTCCGAAACCACCTCCACAACAAGCTCCCGTTCCCCAGCCGGCTCCTGCGCAACAACAACAGCAGCAGCAACAACAACAAAGAGGTGGAGGTTCCGCGCAAACTGCACTCGATTCCGTGGAACGCGCGATCGGTGACTTGCGTGGCGGAAGGCGAGGTGGAGGTGCCGGACGAGGTGGAGGTCGTGATATCAAAGCTGGTGATTTACGAGTGCCAACTACAGATTTCGATTTCGAGAGTTCGAACAAGAGGTTTGACAAGAAAGCTGCCACGCCAAAGTCTCCCGCTATCGAAAGTGGACCCGCTACTCCGAATGGCAACGGAGAAAGTGACGAAGCAGGGAAGGAAGTGGCAGAAGCAAAGGAAGATGATTCCGCTTATAACCCTACCAAGTCATTCTTTGATTCGTTGTCATCTTCTGCGTCGGAACGTGCCCGCGGAGGAGGAGGAAGGGGCAATGGACGAAGAGGTGGAGGTGGCATTGGAAGGAGCAGGAGGGAGGAGGAGAGGGAGAGAAACGTTGCTACTTTCGGTGAACCTGGAGGTGTGGGATTGATGGGTCCTGGTGCTTATGTTGGAGGATGGGGAGGATATGGACGACGAGGAACTGGCAGAGGACGAAGGGGCGCTCCTATGGTTGGCGGTGGCCGTCAGTGATGATTGAATTGTTGCGGTTGCGGTTGTAGTATTTATGCTTTTTGTTCTGTCGACGAGGTGCTTCCCCCGCTAATGAGATACTCTTGTCGCAATCGCCATGACTGAGATTATGCAAAGACAATGTATATCTCATCGGGTGGGCTCCTCCGGTCCAGAGATGGGGTAAAAAGGTAACGACTACACAACAACGCCATCATCTACAGGTTTGGCCAGGTTCAAAACCCCTCGACCAAATGCACTCGCGACAGCAACAAATCCGTTGTCCTTCACCTCCGACAAGAAAACGTCATGTTGATCCGCCAGGCGCTCATTGGTCCTGCGAATTTCACGGATGACACCATGCGCACGAGCACAATTGGGGCACTCAGTTTCTTGCTCGTGTAGACATCTGTGAAGTGGGTTAGGACGATAAGCGTCGACCCATGTGGCAAGCTGGAGATGGGGATACGCGCCTTTGGTGATAGCTGTGATTACACATGAAGTGAACGCTTGGAAGGTCCAGCTGCCCTCCACACGAAGAGCAACGAGTGACGTGGAATACACGAGGATGTTCCGGATCTGATAGCTCCTCAACTTGCTTGAGCTTCGTTTTGGTTTCCAGGCGATACGAATTGGTCAATTGTTGGTCCTAGAGGGGTGATGTATTAGCATACGACGAGTGTCATTTCCATTCTGACAATAGCTTACTGTGGAAATCTCGTCCCTGGCTTCCTTAATCCTCGTCGTCAACCATTGTTTCACCAGCCCAACACTTGCCACCCCGTTCCTGCTCAAAACCTGAATGACTCCCAAGGGCGGCATGATCTTCTCCCTGTCAATATGCTCCAGCACCTTCGAGATATCGTCGGTATGCTTTGACAATAGCGCCGGAGTAGAAGTCAGGAACCGTAGCACAAGAGGGTACAATTGGGGGTTCTCGGGCCCATATTGTTCGAGCTGTCGAACGACCTGATGAGAGGCGTCTGGAGAATTGCCTTCCTTGTCTTTGTCCATCCAGAATCGAAGCACGTCTTCGTACATCCCCATCTTCTCCCAGAGCATTACGAGACCAGGAGTGTAACCTCTCGAAGAGCACAAGATCAAGGCATGTGTGGGGTCGTATGGTAAATCTTTGCTTTGTAGAAGCTGCAAAGCCTTCCCGCGCATGGCATCCACCTTCGAGCTATCTGGCGATTCGCCAGTCGGGAGGGAAAGGTACAACTCCAAAAGAGTATTCCACACCGCAATTTGGTCCCTCTTCTCAGCTTGCTCATCTAACTGAGCATCAGGTTCAGATACAGGGCTAGCGGGAGATTTGGAAGACTCGACACTCTGCCCCCAGCGCTTCAATGCGACAGTTTCCAAGAACGTTACGAAGTAGTCCAAATGGTCGACGAAATGCGCAAAGTATATTCGGGGAGATGGCCTCTTGACGGGTATTGGGCGTGATTTGACAGGAGGGGTAGGTGGACAGGGCGTTTCTTCTCTTGGATCGTCGAAAATAGACTCTTGACGACGAGGCGACGGACCTGCCTTTTGTGGCGCAGGTTCTACGAGTGCGCCTGAGATGACATCCGGTGGAGGAGGGGCAGGAGCTGCTGGTGCTCGGTTTAAAGCCAGGTATGCAAGGTAGCCAGGGCCGGCACTTGGCTGACGAGTGGGTCGAGGTGGTGTTTCGTCCATCTCCAGAGAGCCAGTGCTGGTACAAATATCGATGAGGAGTTGAGTGGTCTCAACTGGCAGACTTTCCAACATCGCCCGACCATATCTCGCAAGGTTACTCTCCGCCTGTAGGAGGATACCCTAGTTAGCGGAACCTCCATGATCGGGGAGGAGGACGGGAACGTACCGCCTCAGCTCCCAGTCTTCTCAAATACATCAACGCATCCTTATAATTCTCCGCATCCTCAATCTGGATCCTCAAATAATCCTCGTGTCTTTCATACTTCTTCGCCAAATAACTTGCATGTTCAAAGTATCCTGCTTGTCTGCAAACCCGGATGGCGGTGTCCAAGTCGAAAGGGAGTTCAGTATGCCTGCGGGCATCAGAGCGCTTGGACTCGGTCTTGATGAAGGTATCGAGACGAGAGACGTCTTTGAGTTTGGTGTAGGTGTTTAGGAGGAGGGTTGTGTGGTCGGAGTTGGCTAAGCCTAGCGAGTGGAGTTCTTGGAGGTACGTGACGAGGTTATGGATACGCTGAGCGTCCAGGAACTAAAGATTACCGAGGACAGACATGAACACAATAACACAGGAAACGTTGTGATGAAACGAACCTTCCGAATGACATAACTCGGCTGTAGATTCCCTATAGTCTGAACAAACTGCTGCATAGCTCCATCGTAATCTCCTTTCGAGTATAGATGGTCACCATATTGCCGATGGATATCCGCCACGCTGGATTCGTCCAACCTCTGCGTCTTCGCAAGGTTCAACGCCATAAGATACAGCGATTTCCGATAAAGCATGTCCAACTTCGCAGATGTAGGTTTCTCCTGTAAACACGACAGCTACAAACAAAAAGATCAGATAGAACGTCTCAGGGTTCATTCCTGACTACGATCCTCACCTGTCCGTCATTCGACAAGATATAAATCTGACCCCATTGTGACATGACTTCCCTAACACCCTCCGTGAACGTCCCAGAATACCCAACCAACTTGTTCTCCAGGTCGAATACAGTGACCTTTGTGATATCCGAAGCTGAACCAGTGTTGGCGCTCCTGGCTACAAAGTTCCTTACAGTCGCCGATGCTGCAGAAGCAGAAGGTATGAATGGCGGCGAGACGATCACGAGGTAGTTGAGGTGCGTGTGCACAGAAGATTTATGGCCTGGCAAAGGCTATCAGTGTGACGCGTCAGGCCAAATAGGTTGATGGACAGTACCTTCGTAGGCGTAACACGTCCCTCTTCCTTCCGTCCTACAAACATAAATCGCTTCATCCCTAGCAATAACCATATCCCTCTTCCTCCAATCCATACTCGCACACCCAAGCCCACATCCAATCTCATCAACCACAGTCGGTGTCCCCCCACTGCCCTTCCCCGTAGCCTGATATGACAACACCTTATTGGTAGTCACTATGAACAGATACAAAAAGGAACTAGCGTCCTTTTCTTTGTTGGGGTTGGGGTTGGATGGGTCGTCTGAAGGTGAAGGTTCTTTGAAACCTAGACCGGTTATAGGTTCGGGTGGTGATGATTCGTGGATGAGACGGGATTTAGGGAGGCCGTTTAGGGCCGTTGAACCGGAGAAGAGGGATTGGTCAAGATGGCGGTATAGGAGGACTGTTCCGTCTCCTAGGCCAATAGCCAGATGGGAAAGAGATGCGGAAAGCGCGATGGTTGAGACCTGGGGAGAGTTAGTCGATGGAAAGGAGAATGAAGTGTGGGTACGTACGGGATGTGGACGGTTTCCGTATTGCACTTTGACTGAACGCATCAGGTTTGGAGAACCGGTCTTCTTGTCGATCTTCCCCAAATCCCAGATCTTGAGGAGCGGATGTCTGATGTTATCCTCTTCCTGTGCACAATAATTAGCTGTCTTGCTGTGGAACTCAAATACGGAGGGCTCACCCCAAGGGTAACAAGTATGTTCCTCCTCTCAGCCATATGCGTGACGCGTCCTCCAATATGGGCTATCCAGCCAGTCACCGCTTCAAAATCCTTGTTCAAGATGTGTACGCTGCCATGAATATCAGCGACCAGAAGGCCTGACGAAGATGATGCGACGGTAGATATCTCAGGTGCACTCTGCAGACGAGGGTGAGTGTGAGATGGTCCACGTCTAGGAAGGGTAACGCGTACCTTGAAGATTTCTGGGGAACTAGCCAGGTCATGAACGTCCTTTACAGGTACCACGTCGAAGAAGGGGAACTGTCGCCACTGGCTGAAAACATTCAGTCCTCTGAGCCAGGGATGTATGAGGGGGAAGTCAACTCACAGCTGGGGCTGCCGCTGCCGTCGCTGATGCTTGCGCTGCCATTATGATGGTACGCAGAATAGTATCACTGTTCCAGGGCAGTGATGCAAAGAGACGGTGGGTTCACGGTCGAGCGGCGTAACAGTGAGGCTTATCACGTCAAGTTGCAGTCCAGTTCAGAGTCCAATGCCCCTCGAAATCGAGGTGACTGGGCCCAAAATGAGAATTCAGCACGAACTCCAAGTAATATTGACCAGGATTCAGAGCTGAGACGCGCGCACGGACCGTGCTGGGCGTTGGTCGCTGTGTCGGACGATGACGGCGCGTATTTCCACGTGGCCAAAAAGACCGTAAAGGTAAACCTCAACACCTGCCTCCTGCTCTTTCTTCAGTCTCCTCAACCGCCCCGTTCAGTAAGCTCTCTACATTTCCTGCAAACTTTAGCTCGTTTGTTGATGACATTCTTTGACGTTAGCTTTCATTATCTACCATGAGCTTCCTCGGTCTACGCAAATGGGGCACACCAGCAAGTCCACCCTCTCCCCCCAAAAAACCTTTCTCCTCTCACTTTTCTCTCCTTTTCGCCTATAGGTCATGAAGCCCATGTGGCCATTCATCGCCGCTAGTGGTCTCACTTTCTTCCTCGTTGGCAAAATGCAGGATATGGGTGTCAGGTGTACGTTCCGATTCCCTCCATATCCCTCACACCCCCCACGTATCTCACATGGGGTTGTGTCTTACAGCGGAGGCGTACAAGAACGATCCTCGAAACCCTTACGCCGCAAAGGTCGCAAAGGAGGCTCATCATTAGAACGTCCCTTGTCTAGACTATTACATCCCCTTGCAAAAACAACCTGTCGGTGTTGATGTGAGGTACCCGATGTTCTCGGCTAGAGGGAGATACGTACTGCGTCTACAGTATTGGTTTGCCTGTTCTTCAGGCTCTTCAAGGCTGTGAGTGTGAGCTGCTGCGTCTGCTGCTGTTAGATTCCGTTTGATGCAACCACCATGACTGCGTATTGTGTTCGGCTGCGTCGGTTAAGTGTGCTATCTTGGTCTTTGAGCGATTTCTGACTAGAGACGTCAACGGGCGAACGACACGGAAGAGAAACTTTGCGCCGCAGTTCTACCGCAGGACACTACTACGCCTGTGCCTGTCGCGGTTCCTCGACGCATCCGACAGCCCTCGGCTTGTAGAACGTTTGAAATGCTCACTGATCGATATTCTTAGACACGAGACCTTCGTCAGGCGGCCGCAGTTCTCTGAGCTGATGACTTCGTTGATGAACCCAAGTATAAAGATGCTCGCTATCCGATACCAATTCCCCATCAACAGTCCTCATACACTCCTCACCAACTCACATCCACTAGACCTCATACCATAAAAATGAAAGTAATCGTCTTCGGAGGCTCTCGCAACATCGGATACTTCTCCGCCCTTCGTTTACTCGGTAAGTCCACCATCCACTTCTGCCCCTTCACTCAAATCTAACCACTTATCATCGCATCCTCAGAAAAAGGGGCTACAGTCACCTTCCTCCTGCGATCACCTTCTGTATTCGATAACGACGACAAAATCAAAGCGTACGTCGCCTCAGGCCACGCGAGGTTGGTACAAGGCGACGCCTTAAACGCAGACGATGTCAGACGTGCATGGGAGAAAGCAGGTGAAGGTGAACCTGATCTCGGCACAGTAGACGTTTGTCTCTTCACAGTTGGTACGTCCCTCCCTCCTCCTCCCCACACACCCCATCTTAACATCTGTTGGGCTTCAGGCACTATCCCGAAATTCTCGTTAACAAAAGGTGTCTACCAAACCCCGGCGGACCTATGCACCCGATCGATGTTAAACGTCCTCTCCACCGCCCCAAAACCATCCAAAACGAAGTTCATCGCACTCTCTTCAAACGGAATCGGTAAATCATCGCATGCCACACTCCCCCTCCCTCTCAAACCCGTATACAATATCTTAATCGCGACACCGCACAAGGATAAACTTGGTCTCGAACGAGTGCTAGCTCACGTCGTTGGACGACCATGGGTTAAAGCTGATATGGGTGACGAGCCGAGTGCAGAGTTCTTGCCTAGTGGTTGGGAGAGTACACCCGGGTTACCTGGGGCTGGTGAATTGAAAGAGGTTGTGTTGCTTAGACCGGCATTGTTCACAGATGGGGAATGTAAAGGTGATTCGGTGAAGGGGAAGGAACCGTATAGGGTTGTGGAGGGGAACTTGCCGGGGTTGTGGACTGTTTCGAGGAAGGATGTTGCGCATTTTATTGTGGAGGGTTTATTGGAGGATTGGAAGAAGTGGGAGGGGAAGATTGTTACTATGGGGTATTGATGGGGGGGGGTGAGGGTGTGCAGTCGTTGAATTGGTATTTTAGTGAATGTGATAATGTGCTGGTTACATGTGTGTATTACTTTGGCTATATGGACTAATGTTGTTACCCCCCATGTATTCCTCGTGTTCTGTACGCAGAACTTCGCAGTTCCTAGATTAAACACGACGCGGCTGAGGGAAGGGTGGCCGACTTCATATCGCACTCCTGTTCATGACTGTCAACCCAGTCAATTAATACCACAAGCGAACGATAACATGCTGTCGGAACAAATTCGCACTTTAGGACGCCTAGCAGATCTTGGGGGATGGCGTTGGGGCGTTGGGGATTGGGCAGGAGACCCCATATATGCGTGTCATTCTAGCACGGCCAGACACGAAACCTAGGTGCATAACACAATGAAGTCAACTTCGCAGACTGAAAGGTGAGATCAAGACAGGTAGAGTTCTGACCGACATATTGGATGTGGTGACTTTGTGTGGAATTCAGGAATGTATGCTCACGCATGAGAAGATGGTTGCCCTTGGGTGTGTGACCATGCGATGCCAGGCACATGAATGCACGAAGGGTGGCACATTGAAAGCAAACCACGTTCGATCACTGCACAGACTCGATCGCGATGGCAATACTTCGCTGGCCTGGCTGGGCGTCAGTCATTTGCCACTCGCAAGCACCCAGCGACGGAGACTTGTAGAATACACCGAATAATTTCGAAATGTTCAGACAGGTTTAGACATTGAAAACAGGATCCAAACATAGACGATAAGGACCCATATGCACGAAATCCGTTGTCAACACAGGATGAGGAAAGAGATTCAGACGGCGGCAATCAAAGCAGTGATGGGGCGCCAGGCTGTGCTGTCAGCGCTCATACTCCGGTTTGGAGCCGTCTGACTTTGCAATCCTTTCCTCCGTCCTCCATCCCTGCCAACGACTACGCAGCAAGTCCATTCTTGCTTCTGCCCCGAGCGAGGCCACAATGTCTCAGCTCAAACTGTAAGCTGCTCCCATTTCTCTACATCTGTCGCTAAACTCTGTTCTAGAACACTTCGCCCTCCGCCAAATGTCGAGTTTGTTCACGGTACACCCTTTTTCGCTCCTATCGTCCTCGAATCAACATCTAATTCTATCACAGGCTATCCTGGCATCCCACCTTCAGCTCCCGACCGCCCACAAGCAGCAGTCAAAGGGGTACGCTCCCCAAAATGAACTTTCATAAACATGACAGCTCATTTCTTTTTGATTAGGCGCTGGAACTTCGAGCAGGTCCTCAAGGCGTCAAAGCCAAATGGGTTCGAGTGGAGTTGAGAAAAGTGGAGACCTTACCGGGTGGTGGCCAAGCCAACACCTATTTCGACTTTGTTGGCCAGAGCCCTATCAACCTATGGCAGTCCTCTGAAGATTATGGTCTTTTAATGACTGTAAATTCTTAATCTTTTTCTCAATCGTCCATCTCTGACACGCCCATTCGTTCTATAGCAAGACTTTCCTTTTTATATCCGTATACCAGAGTCTATACCCCCCAGCCTCGCTCTGGAAAAAGGCGGTCAGTAACCCTCCCCCACCTCGTCTCTACTCCCAATACTCAAAACACCGACAGCAGGTGTAAGGTACGAGCTAGTCGCAACCGCCTGTCTCAAAGGCAAACGGTTAGTCCCTTCACTCCTTTTCCCCATCACCGCCTCTAACCTAATCAACCGACTCCATGCACAGCGGTTTCTTCACCCGAGCCAAATCAACACTACTATCCACAATGGCTCCAATCATAATCGACAAACACGAACTCCACTCAACCTGGCCAGTCTACTGCCAACCCGAAACCCGCGAACTAGCACAAGACGGAGTGATCCTAACAGTCGAACGTAACCACACCTGTTACGGCCCAGGCGACCGAGTCTCCATCCTAGCAACAATCAAATCCGATTCCCTCCACACCGTCATCCTCCGTTCTTTCGAATTCGCATTAAGAGAAACAGTGGTGTTTAGAGCTGGTACGCAAGTTACTGGGAAGAAGGCTGCGCCTGCTGTTAGGATTACGGTTATTGGGGAACAGAAGGTACCGGTGAATGCTACGCTTTATGGAGGGACGCAACATAAAGTGGAATTGGCTTGTTTGGTACCGCCGAGTCATAATGCTGCTACGTTGACTTCGGCGAGACATATTGATATCACTTATACGTTGGATATTAAGGCGCTTATGGGGACTGCTAAACCTATCATGATGGCTCTGCCTGTTGTGGTGTCCAATTGGCCAAGGTGAGCTTTGGGGTTTGGACTTTTTAGTTTTGGTGGGAGCTTATTGGTGTGTGTTTGTGTAGACCAGTTTCTACTGAAGCGATAAGGTGAGGCATGCTTGGTGCTGCTCAGTCAGACGTCGCTTATCACCCCATCTTAGGCGTATCGGACCAGCAATGGGTCTCTCACTCCTCCAAGCACCAACCATCCCAACACAAATAGGTACGTCCCACCCTCCCCCTTCCAACTCACTCTGCTCTGACACAGAAACGAACACAGCCCAAAGACCAGATTTCAACCCACAAGCCACAATGCCCTCTCGCGATCCCCAACGCCCCGATCTCGGAAGACCCTACAACACAATGCCCAACGGTCCTATCGCTCGTCCACCGTCTTCATCAAACGGAGTTGATGAATTTGGTGCTATGCCTTCTCGAACGAACATGCCCGTTGCTTCTCCCGCCCCCGCCCCTTCTGCAAGTATGTCGGCGAAGGAGAGAGAGGCGTATGGGGATAGGGGAGCGAATGGGATGGGTTATGACCCTTCTAATTCTTCTCGGATGTCTTATGGTGTTGGTGTTGGTGGGGGAAACACCGGACTCGGACCTGCCACTCCATCCGAACCGACAACACCTTCTCGAAGACCTCGATCTTCAGGTGGAGCTCCTACCAATCGCTTCACGGTGACAAACATGAACGAGAATGATATGCCTCCTATTTCGGAAAGGTCGCAGCAGAATTTGGCTTTGCCTGGTGCGGCTGGGGGTAGTAATGTTGGTGGAGCTGGAGGAAGTGGTGTTGGTGGAGGGGCGGGGAAATCAAAGTGGATGAGTGCGGAAGAGGAGAAGAGACAGCTTTATGAGAGGGCTAGGGCTCAGGCTGAGCAGGTACAAGGACCTGTTGCTGCTAGGGAATCTAGTCCGCCTCCACCTGCTCCTGTGCCCGTCATGGTTCGTCTTCACCTTTCTTTCTGTATTTTGAAAGTATCCTCATGAAATCGTCATTATGCACAGGCTGCACCTTCTTCACAATCGACCACTTCATCACGTTTTGGACCTAATACGAACTGGGCATCAGCTGAAGAAGAGAAGATGCGTTTGTTCAACGCAGCACAAGCCAAAGCCCGACATGCTCAAGGATCAGAAGCCTATTCACCTCCATCTTCACCAGGCGCTTCCTTACACGACAGAAAAACTTCTATCCATTCTCTAAACTTCAACCCCCAACAACCCCCTCCACGAAGCGCACCTTCATCCCCACCTATAAAATCATCAGGCGCAGCTTTGTATTCTCAAGCCATGTCTACGCTTAACAGAGGCCAATCGGCTAACGCTACATTCTCGACCAATGGATATGGGAATGCAGTTGCTGGGTCTTCTTCTTCGTCGAGTGGTGCTGGTGGGTCGCAACAGGTTTATGCACCGAAACCGCAGTACCCGAGTGCGGAACAGGAGAAGGAGATGTTGAAGAGGTATCATCAGGCTAAAGCTGCTGTTGATAAAGTTCAGGGACCGGTATACGAAGAGACGTCTCAAGCGTCTTATAATGCTGATCCGGTCGCTTATGATGCGTTATACCCGACCAACACATCGCGATCACGCGTTAATGGTGCTGGTCCTCCTTCTCCTATCAATGGAGATATGCCTCCGGCGTTCCCGAGTTCGTCGGCAGCTAGTCCTCATCCTCCTACCAACGCACTATCCGAAAAGGAACGTTTGCGTCGTCATTTCGAAGCTCAAGATGCTGCTGCTGCGAGTAGTTCGGGTATGAATGGTTCCAACATCCCTTCTTATGACGCTCCGTCCTACTCTTCACCTCCGCCACCGCCACCACCTTCGGCACCCGTCGCGCCTATGAACGCTCTCGCTGAGAAAGAGTTGTTGAGGAGGAAATACGCTGCTGAGGAAGCTGCTGCTGGGGGATCTACGAGCTCTGCGCCAGTCCCTCCGCCTGTTCAACCCAATACGCGATCGCCTCCGCCTCTTCCGCCTGCGTATGATACTGGTAGTCGACCACTGACAGCTGCTGAAGAAAAGGCGTTGTTGAAGAGGCAATACGAGTCTCAAGATAACCGTTCCGGCGTTTCCTCCAACGCAGGCCCTTCATCCTCCGGCTCTGCCCCCTCCTTTGTTCGAAGTCCCTCAGCTCGAACTATCCCTCCACCTCCGCCGCTCATGCCCCGTCCTCCCGTTGAATATATTCAAGAGACCCAAGAATATAACGTCAGGACTAATCAACAACAACAACCTCCTGTTTCTCCTCCCCTCGACTCTCAGAATCCACAGAATGGTTACGGTTTGAATATGCGCGCATTTTCACCACTCGACGTTCATTTTGATACCTCTTCTTCTTCGTCTCCTCCTCCACTCCCTCCTAAATTCCCTTATTAGTTTAGTCTCATTTTGATCTCTTGCTTTGACCCGTCTCGAGCTTGGATTGCTTAGTTAACTTGGTTGACCGTAGTATGCTCAATAGTTCTGTCTAATTATTGGTACAATCTGTGTGTGCGTTCAATACTAAGCAGGGGGGGTGTAAGGTGGTACAAATACATCTTCAACGCCATTACTTCGATACAGTAACTATCTTTTTCGTTTCGGTTGATTGCCCAATGATAAACCGTCTCCCACAATCGACTCCACTCCCAACAGCGCCACGTCAGACTTGCGTTTTCGTGCCTTGGAGGACTGTTCCGGTGAGCTGGGGTGCGGAGGCACGGAGGGGATTTGAGGTGAAGCCCCATCCGACGCATTGGACGCAACTTCGTCAAGGAAAGCCGTCAGTTGCTCGGTCGAGGGGTTTTGTGTCGAACCACTAGCCGCGTGGTTCGCAAACTTTTCAGCAAACTCTCCATAATCCTCTCCGCCCTCATGATGTGAAAACTCGGTCAGGAAAGCGTCAAAGTCGAAATCCTGAGCCGCAGGGTCTGCATGTGACTCTATGAAGCTATTGGGCATCGACAGCCCTGCAGTTGGATCGGGATGTGGCGGTTCCACTGGTTGGTTCGGATTTGACATGGATGTGGATGGAGCAGTGGGAGGATGCGAGGGAAGGTGATGGTTCACTGATTCCTGATTCTGGGTCTGGATGAGATTAGGATCCAGTCCCAAGTTCTCAATGAGTGTGTATATGCTATGTTGTAACGCATCCACATCAGCGTCAATCTCCGCCGCGTCCTGATAGGTCTTGGCTAACCTATCGGACGTTTCACCGAGGGGTTGCAGATTGGGAAGTTCACCGCCCAGTGTCGTCGACAAGGATTTGGTTGGTGAATAAAGCTGGAGTGGTTGAGTTTGGGGTTGTTGAGTGGAGGTGGGTGTATTTTCGGGTCGTAATCCAAACGAGTGGGATGGGGATGGGTCGTAATGAGGTGGGGGGTAGTGGGGTGCAACGTGTTGGGGGTCCGGCGAGGGTGTTTGGAAAGGGAACGCGTTCTGATTCGCAAAGGCTTGCAGTAGTCGCTGCATCTGGGATGGCGAGTTCAGCATTTGCTGAAAGGCGGCATTCATAACGCTGTCTTGCGATTGAAGACCATTAGATGTCGTGGTCGTTAGGGAATTTAAAGCAGAGGGTGAGAGCGTTGGTTCGGCGTTATTTGGAGGGTATGTTGGATGCGGTTGATGAGGAGGTGGTGGGAAAGCGCTCGTGCTCGCCGTCGTGGGTGTATTATGGATGGGCTGGGAAGGGGCTGCGTAAGACGTTGAAGGAGTCGTAGCTGGTGCGGCAGGGGTACTCGTCAGCGAACGCGGTGCAACGGATGGAGTGTAAGGAGGTTCCGCTGCGGCTGGTGTGACGGGTTCGGAAGGCGCCGCTGATAGGTGAGGTGAGTCTGCAGGAGCATATGGGGCTGAGATTTTGGGATTAGACTACGGCATGGAAGATCAAGAGAAAGAACATACCTGACGTTGGCATATGACCATTGGCCTCAACTTCATAGTCCAAACCGTCCATCCCGTCATCATCCTCATCCTCATCCTCACTAACAATCTCCACCGCCTTCACCCTAGAATCACCCCTACTCTCCCGCCCATCACCAATCATCAACCTCTGTCTCTTCCTCGGCATCATCGCCGGTGGACTATGCGCTGTCTCCCCAGCTTTCCCAGCTCCATTATGCCCAAACACGCCCGCCAGGAACTTCAATATCCGATTAATAGTATCCTGCTGCTTCTTGTGTCGATCCCTAGCCACAATAGCCTCCTGCCACAATTGCTGATTAGATGTCTTGAGTTCGTTGAGTTCCTCGGAGATAGCGGTTTGATGCCGTTTGATAACGGAAATCCCATTGACGACAGAGTTGATGTCCAACAATTGGCCAGCGGTAAGTGACGATGTCGAAGGAGCGACGTTGGGATCTCGGTTCTCCAACAAATGGTCATCGTCAACGCCTCCTGAGGCCGCCTGCTTCTTCCTCTGGATAAGACACAGCAAGTCGGGCTTGCCACGAAGGAAGTTTGGATGTTCAAAATTCCAAAATTCTGTATCGGCTTCGCTCTTCAACACGCCTTGTTGAAGATGAGGAATCTTGTGGAAGCCATACATGTTCAATTGTCTGACGAAGGAGCTGAAACGTTGATGTTTGAACCATCGTCCCAACAGCTCTTTTGCAAACCGATCGTGGTCCACTACTGTCACCTTCGTCAGCTCTGGCCTCCTACAACAACAAAAGTTCAAACGCACCAAAAAACGAATCCCCTGCATCTGACCATCGTATTAAGTCATTGTTACTCGGATCATTAACCATCCTATACACCCAACCGGCGTCAGTTCAAGATGCCACAGCAGGAGAAACGTCAGCACTCACTCGTACAGTTTCTGAAGGAAGGGTGGGACTGTCTGTCTGGCAGTCTTTGTGAGGTTCTGCTGCTGTCCTCTCGAGGGACGAGCCAGGGCTACTTGTTGATCTGTAGCCATGATGGTAAGAAGGACGGAGCGTTTACTGACAGCCTGAAGCTCAGGAAGCTGAGCAGCCTGAGATCCGCCACAGGACCAAGCAGAAATAAATAACACGTCAATTTCCGGAAATGGAAAAGGAATCCCACATTATAAGATAATGATAAGGGGTAGGTTACTTAATTAACCATAATTCGACGAGTGGCACTGGAGTCCTGGAACTTCACCACCTGAGGTCCTTCATATCCTGCCAGAAAGCTCCGCTCTGTCCCTTCATATCCCCAATAGCCAGGTGTAACGGTGTAATAGTGCCTTCCTCGGGCGACTTGGCGGCGTTCGGACCAGCCATATCCGTCCTCACCCACCCAGGACAACAAGCATTAATCAACAAACCCGGTTTCTCCTTCCCCTCCTGATAAGCCAACACCCTCGTAAGCCCCGTAACTCCCATCTTCGAAACGGCATAGGCAGCAGAACACCACCCCTTCTCCGTCCAATTGCCATTCTTGACATCTGACCTGAACTCATTCATGAGCAAGTCGATGTCAGCCATCGTCTGGGAGTTGCGGAAACGATCGGCTAGGGTGGTGCTAGAGAGTCGGCTTAGGAAGGAGGCGCCGCTGGTGATGTTGACGATCCGTCCATGATGAGGATCCATAAGTGGGAGGAACGCTAGGCACATCTGAACAAGCCTCAGTCTGCGTCTCCCCAAACGAAGCAGATGCGACTCACCTCCTTGGTACCATAGTAGTTCGTTGCGAGGGTGGTCTCAACGACGTATTCGTTGAAAGTCGGACCCTTGAACGCAATCGCAGCGTTATTGATCAGCAGATCGACCTTCCCGTGTCTCTCCTTAATCTCGCTCGCAAGCTCTTGGATCGAAGTTTGGGAATCAATATCCAGTTTCAAGAAATCGATCTTGGCTGATGATGGTACGACCTCCTGGATCTCTTTCAAGGCGGCAAGCCCACGGCCCTCATCTCTCGCTGTTAACTTCGTCATAGGCAAGGGTAAGTGATCTCAGCCCACGGGTGAGACATATCAACCCACGTATACGAGGACGCTGGACGCCCCAGTCGATTTCGCGAGGTAAGATCCTTCGAACTTCTTTGCCAACTGTTCAACGATAGCCCTTCCCAGCCCCTTGTTCTACAGTTGCAGTGCTTAGCGCACGACGATACATAAACCAGTAAAGGCAGATAGCTCACTGCACCAGTAACAATTGCTACCAATTCCTTCGTCGACATGTTCAACGTTGACAAAAAAGAGACAAGGCGCGCCGCAATGACGTCGAAGTCCACGATGTCAGACCAAATATACATTGACGATCATTGGAAGGCGCATGGAAAGCCTAAACTGCCCGAACGGACAATAATAAGTACAGCACAGATGAAAAAACCAAGAGTCAAACACGAAAGAGTAGACAAGGGGGACAATGCTCAATGTCGACCATTTCTTCAAGAAGAGGATCACACGTTGGCAAGGGTGGTGAAAACGAAAGAAGCATGTCCATTCTACGTTGTACTTGATTGTGTAGGGATGAACAATATTTATTTCTCTGTGACGTATCCCTTGCCAGTATAACCCTCCGACGAAACACCTACCCGAAATCACAATAGAACGTCAGCAACGAGTTACGGGCGCGTGGGAGAATGATTCTGAAGGGAAGGTCACGTACCCGAGATGGGATTGATTTTGTGCTCCTTTGCATACTCGTTTGTCGCTTCTTGCCATTCCTTGTTCATGGTCTTCGGGGGAGGTTGAGCTAGCCGCGGGAGAAGGGACGACAATGAAGATAATAGACATGTTGGAAGTGATGGCGCTGCTTACCGAAGGCCTTGAGGGTGTAGGTAAGGACGGCGGCAAAGACAATCGCGGCGCCAGTTCCGAAAATGATCTTGGCGACAGTGCCAGGAGGGTTCACAGCAGCTCGAGGTCCATGAGGGCCAAAAGCGACGTAGTAGGCTACCCAATACCACAAACGCGTAAGAAAAGACCCAAAAGGTTACCATTCCATTCCGTATCAAACCGACAGCAAAAAAAGAGACACGACATACCAGCCTTCTTCTCATCCAGAGACAATTCCTTCCAGTTCTTCTTCTGCAACTCCTCCAACTGGTTATGCACTGCAACTTGGTCTTCGCTGCTCATCCTTTCCCATTGTGCCTCGACGTTGGACAAGGGAATAATGGATGCCGATCTCGAGGTTGAAGAAGAGGCACCAGAAGACGAAGCAGCCATTGCGATGCTGCGCGACCAGTTGGCTGCAGCAGCTCTAGTATGAGGACGCGCCAGGCGGAGGGCTTGCATGTCGGAGGAGGAGGATAGAGGAATTAAACGGAATAATGTTGGAGGGGCAAAAGGAATGGCGGGTCACAAAATGGCTCACGGTCGTGTGAGAAAAACAGCGCAGATATGATTCGCTCGGAACGGACCGGCAACAGAGGCATTTCGGCGTTGCTCACATCGAGACTACAGGGCCATCACCGATTAACGTAGCTCATTACAATTTCCATGGTCTCGCCGTTGTCCAGCCTTTGCCTTTCGTATATTGGAGGTTATGGTAAGTTCGCTTTCGTGTATATGGAGACTGCACACATGACTTTTGACGACGAGCTAAACAGATAACAAATGGAGATACGTTGAAGGGATCGACCAGTGGCATCGAGAGAGACGAGAGAACAGAGGGACAGTCAAGAAACAGAATGTGGGCAGTGATACATGGGGGCAACGATACAATCAAGCACCCTCAGCGGCCTCGGTCGCGGCGGGTCCTGGGCAGTCCTTCGAGATGTGACTATCAGAGAGAGAAGAGGAGAGTTAACGGAAGATGTGATAAGTCATTGGTAAAGAGCACCCACCCCTCTGAACCACACGTGTAGCATGCACGCCTCTGGGGTTGAGGGCAGTCCTTGCTAATATGGCCCTGCAAGAGAATGTCAGGAAAATGGCACTGAAAGCCGACGAAGTTGAACTCACGAAGCCAGAGCAATTGTAGCACTTGGAGCCTTGGACACAGTCACGAGACATGTGTCCTACACCACCACAGGTGTAGCTGCGATGCATCGTGAGATAGTGTTGTAAGGAAGCCGGGGGAGTACATACCAAGTCTTTTGGGCTCCACCGAAGGAACCGTAGTTTCCTCCTCCTCCGCTGTAACCACCACCGGAAGCTCCACCAGGGGCCTGGGGGCACGCGCGAGCGATGTGGCCCACCTTGCCACATCGGTAGCACTCAGCACCAGATCCTCCTCCTCCACCGCTGTATCCTCCCCCGGTGTTGCCGTGATAGCCGCCACCACCACCCGAACCGGTGTTTTGAGGGCAATCACGCGACTAGAAGTCGAGATGATTACAAGACAAATGATGTTGCTTTAAGAGACGTTACTTACGATATGACCCTCTTGGCCGCACTTGTAGCACGACTTAGCCTTTGCCTCCATGGTACAATCACGGGAGACATGTCCTTCGAGACCACCTGCATCGATCATCGCATCAGCATCGGCAAAGGGGATCTCAAATAGATCGGGAGCGTACAGTTATAACTAGCATGAACAGGACGCAACGTCAGCCCATCCGCTCTCAACGTTTTCAGAGAGCGCAGCAATCAGAGAATCAATTACCAGGTGGGGGTTCCCGCTTTGGGGCAGCTTGCTGCTTGGTGACCGACTGAGATTTCGTGGAAACGAATTCATCGATTCAATTTTATGCATTGGCAGAACCGCA
Organism: Jaapia argillacea MUCL 33604; assembly: GCA_000697665.1. NCBI lineage: Eukaryota > Fungi > Basidiomycota > Agaricomycetes > Jaapiales > Jaapiaceae > Jaapia > Jaapia argillacea. The sequence goes on from KL197713.1 coordinate 1,829,225, forward strand.
GGATTGGTATTTGGGTGGTACATGAAAAACAATAGCCATTAGACGCCGTCAGCAACCAAACACACGCGAAGAAAGTGAAGAGCGACAGCGGGCGAAAAAGGGTGGAAAAAGGCAGGACGGATTGTCGAGCACGTATTGAATGGACTAGCGATCGTTTCGAAGAAATGGCTCCATGAAAAAAACCACTCTCGTAACGAAATCGACCACCAATTCAAAGTACACGAAGCATAACGTAGCGTTAAAAGGACGACAACACGAAAACACCACGCACATCCACCACAGTTGAAGCATCCGCGAGCGCCAGCCATTTTTGAGTTGGGTTTAATGGACAAAAGTCGAGTCTGTTGAATAAAGCGATGACAAGCGTCAGAAGCTCTGAGCGTCAAACACACAGGGTGTCGCGTCGAGGCAGAAATCGCTGGGAACACCAGGGATTTGAACATACGTTTGCGATTCAGAATAGTTTTCAGGGATCGGTGAACGACGCCTCGTAAAATCAAAGGATATTGAAGGGGAGAGAAAAGCACTGCGATGGTGGATCAGAAGAAAAAACACAACGATCCTTATGCATTACATAACCGACGAACATATATATACGCCTCGAACACGTGTGGCGGAGCGCCCGAATCTCTGCCTCGTTGCCCCCACATTGTCGAAACCCGGCGGCAACGCTCTGCTTCCGTTCATGTAAAATTAAATCCTGGCCCTCAGCATCTTGAGCGACGCTGGCTCGCCGAAACGACTGGTGGAACCGCTTTTTCAAGCGATTTTTTCTGTCGATGGTCGAGCGAGGCGCTCCCCAAAATCTGTTCGGCTCACCGAAGCGCTCAAATCATGCGCCGATTTAGTACCGATCTGCGGGCTTGGTGAGTTGCTAGAAGTCGTGCCCTGCACAGTACCTGAACCTTGTCTGGCAGTGGCGCAAGACCCATTATCTAGAATATATCGGTCGTTGGAACACTTGTGAGCAACGCAAGCCCAAGCAGCTATGGACTCTTGCATCTCGTCGCTACCAGCGTAGCTGGCGCAAAGGAACGGCCTTCCCCCTCAATCCCAGAGATGCAACTAGTAAAGTGACCACCGCCTGCTTGTTCCCCGAGCTGGCGAAGCCGTGAGTAGCTCCTATGTTAGATTGGAAATGCTGCCACCGCTATCTCATTGTTCCATCAAGGACATCTGGATTCCACCATCAAAACGCCTTGTAAGTACCCTCACATTTGCCTTGCTCCATCAACACGAGGGCAACTAGGTGGTCGGTCCGATTCCACACTATCTGCACAGGTCGGGCCAAGATTCAGAGGCAAGGGCGAAGACGGCTCATCAGGGGAATAGATAATCTACACTAATGTCCTTGTGTACATACTTCTTACATGATACTCACTCCTTCTCCCCGTCCATTATCCCTTTCGCTTGGAAGAAATTTTAACTTGAAATGCTCCTGGCAGACATGGTGGTTCCAACGACCGTAGACCCAGGACAGCGCTCGCGGTTGGCAAATTTGATTTGCGATAGTTCAACAGCGAATCCACCATGGAGATGTTCGGACATATCTTTGCGAGCGTTCAAGCTGAAAGTTCTCATTTAGATTCTAGAATCACTCCGTCAAAAAGGGCTGACCTCGCAAGGAAGGAATTGGCATAAACTAGTTGGGTTAAAGTTAGCGTTATCTCCAGACAGTATAAGGAAATCTCGTCGTACGTTTCCCTTGTATGTTGATCAGGACAATGAATAATAGATTTCCTGGAAGAGCCAGATACTGGAGGGGAGACGATGTGTCAGTGTCGCACCCGAAATCTCCGTCACAAATCATACCGTGGTTAAAATGAGGATGGAAGTGACGCTAAAGTTTATCATCTGAGTTCCCATTAATGAATGTGATGGAGTGGAGAACTCACGAGGTAAGAGCGCTGGTGTGAACCGTACTAGCCATCAATCGGCGAACCACATCGCCAGTCCTGGATCTCCACACATTCTCAGCCGTTGCCTCCCAACGCAGAAAGAGGAAATTCCTACGATGCTAGACCGCTTTTCGCCCTCCAGAGATAGTAGATCAACGCTCCTGAACAGACCGAGTCCAGGATCACAGACGACGAAATTCCGAGAACGATCGTATGCTGAACCAGGCGTCAGCGCTGTGTGGCGTTGGGAGAATGAGAGATGTAATAAACCTTGCAAGTGATACATTTGGCGTCTGGAAATCGGCCAGCGCGAAACCTGGTAGAAATCCTTTGAGCGAAATGACTACTCAGGAGACAGTGCCAAAATAACGGACATTAGGACTGCGTTAGCTGCGACAACCTGAAGTTAGAAAATTCAAAGGACACTGGATGAAAATAAGATAAAAACGAACCGGTGGCAGCCCCTGCAGAGAGTCCAAATCACTAAGCACAAGGAATCGCAGTGCATCGACAAGAGACTTGCCGTATCTCAGAAAGCCGAAGACGAACTACCAGTAGCACAAAAATGTCAATTCACTGCTGTTTAATGGAGACAGATGCTCACCATAATGGCCATGAGTGTTATGTTCCGGTTACTCACTAAAACGGTGGTTAAGTGGATTAAATTATCAAATCGCAAGGGGGCTCTCACTGATGCAAACTCGTTTGATGTAGTAGCTGGTCGGTTTCGTGAGAGAGGACAGGGATTGGAGGTTACTGGATAATTACCTATGCACCAAACCAGCTATTAAGACCTAGAACGATAGCGGCCGAGTGAGAGAAAAGATTTATGTCGAGGGTAGCTTGAACATACCGTCATCAAATATGCTGGCTACCGTGAACAAGGATTACATGGCTGGAAATGGACTCCAACAAATGCATCAGGCTTACCACGCAACTCCTAGTCGCAGAAGGACGGTCAGAAACTTCGTGGGCCGATGGATATAAAGGCACGCGTACGTGGGGATGGTTTCAAGATATTTAAAATCCCCGAAATGAGGGATGAGATATGAATATATGGAATGAATGCAGAAGGCTGTGTGCGCTGATTCCAGAATGAAGACAAGCCCGACCTATGCGTCGGTGTTAACTTGGACAGGACTGTCGTAAAGCGCTGCACGTACCATGAGCTTGAGAGACCGTTCATCCTCGCGGTAGGCCAGGTAGTAGCTGTACACTTGCACAATGGTGATACCATACAATCTAAACCACGGAATGATGAGTGCGACGAACTTGAACGTTCTGGTGTGGGGAGGACAACGGACATGGAGACGATGAAAAATCCAATAAGGAGAGTTCCTTGAGCGTCCTCGATGGCCATTGGATTCAAAGAGGGATGGGAAAATGAGGCTTAAGCATTGGAACATTGTGGGATTATACTGCACGGTGGAGGACCCCAGCTGGCGGAAAGAAACTAGCTAAGAGGTTGGAGGAACGGGCTAACCAGAAAAGACAATCAGGGGATGACCACAGCCAGCACTATTACGGACATACCTACACACCCCAACGGTGGAGATAGAGAGTATCACGGGAGCCGTATACAGCCCGTGGTCGCAGAGGCGACGCTGCGATGGGGTGCGATCACAAACCGTGTAAGGGACCGGGCGATGGAGCCAATCAGAACTTCTCGCATAAAATGGGAGCTTGATGCGACCGCAATCAAGGTAGATCGGTTAACTCAACATGGAAACGCGAGTTTATTAATGAATATGTTGACAGGGCGAGAGCAAGCCGTTTGGATGAGAGACGAACAATCAAGAGATGGGTGCAAGAAAGGGGCAGGCATGGCAAACTGACAGCCGATGCTTGAGCAGTGGTATATTAAGGCGAGAACAATGACTTCGAGTTTGCATCCTGGAGTTGAATCCATTGGGACTCGGACCCTGCTAGTAACAAAGAACAAATTAGACTCGTCCGGTAACTCGGGTTGCTTTTGAATACCGGTGCTGTGTCAAAGCTTAAAGTGCCAGATAATCACCGGAATCCCGCGATGAGGCAGGTAACAATCACTTGGGCGCTTTGGGGAAGCAGACAGTTACCCTATGGAGATCGACTTTGACGCAGTCATTAGCCACGATCCAGTTGTGAGCATCGGATGAAATGGATAAGAGAGAGGGAGTTTGGCGATTGGACCTTGCCACGCAATGCCTCCGATGTAGAAACTTGTGCTGGTGATCAACGAGAATGGGTGGGCCCACAGAATCCCGGCACAAGGGCGTCCGTAACGTATGAAGGCCGGATGATACGTGCATCTGAAGGGGAAGATGACGGCAGAAACGGTGAGCACAACGAATGATTTCAAACGAATGAAGTCGCAATCCGTTGTTCAATAGTGCACAGAAGGACGACATGACGAACTATCTGAAGTATACAGACACACCTGATGGCTAAGGGGCGTACTGGAGACAGAGGCGTAAGGTGCAATGTAGCCGTGTACCAAGGGTACGGCAGTAACAATGGATCCCCTGCGGAGCGACTAATGAACTAGCTCGCAACCTAGTGAAGCCTGAGGATCACCGGCACCGGTCAACAGCGAGTCAATCGGCACATCGTACGTACAGAGTGCCGTACGAATTGTGCGTCTAACAGAATTTCACGTATAGTTATGAGTGGGATCAAAACAGTGGACGTACTAGGGCAACTTTGGGAATGACACATCCGGTCAGTTGATACACCGGAGAAAACGACGAGGCCCACATAACGAGAGGCCGGTGAAATGGAGTTCAGTCAAAATTTCGCCAGTCTAAGTGGAATGACGGACATGAAACATACCGAGAATTTGAAGCGATCGACGATATTGTATCATGACGAGGGGAGACTAAGCAAGGACCCGCAGCTTTTCAATGCAATCAACAGATCAAGTCCAGCCAAACCGTCCATGTGAAGTGATGCGCGAATGATGCTGAATCTGATCAAAGAGCACGAAACAGCTGCGCAGCGGCGGAATTCCGCGGGAAAGGGTCATAGGGATTCTATGAAGCATGAAGCACAAGAAAAGCTTAGGATGTATAGAGACCGGTTTTCCTGGTGGATGCCCTGCGACTCCTGCGCCGCCATACGTTGCGGCATCTGTCCGAGAATGCCATTCAGAATTCCACTGAACGAACTTTTTCCCGGAGGCTGGGCACCATCATACTGGACAAATTGGACTTACATGGTGACCGAGGGTCCACTTCGCGGTGGCTTAAGCGTAAAAAAAAAAGGCTATGTAGGAGCGATCAAATTTGCCTGTGCCCGCTGGAAACATTGTGGCGTGATAGGAGTCTTGATTTCCGATGGAGAAAATTTGCTGTCAATACCATAAGTATCATCGCGGCATGTAACACCAGTGAGAGCTAGCAAATCCTACCATCTGAAAATCACCATGCGGTAGAGCGTCAGGCCGTACGGGGAGAGTCCCTGAGAGGCGAGGAGAGAGGGATCACCGGTTAATAAAGTAGTTTGGGATGGAAAATAGGTGGATTGAGGGGCCGAAGGTCAATCCGAACGCCACAGCGAAACTAAAAGGTCAGCCGACCGGCAAATAATGAAACCATTGAACTTAGCGAAGCCAGAATTGCGGTCGGAGAACACCAGGAGGGGCTAGTGTTTGGCTCGTGAAGTGCCATTGGATGGAACCAATCTCCTGAAAGTGTAATCTCCGCGAGGCAAGTGATTCGTGGTGAGAACGATAGTTTACAAAGGGACAATGAGAAATATTGAGCGCTGCGGAGATGGAGAGAGTTATGCAAATGACCCGTAGCTGGCCCCGGCCGCGACAATGGTGCCACAGTCATGGCTGTCGGACGAGCGACTGTTCTTGGACGTCTCGGTATGAAGAGACAGTGGTAACGTGCGGAAAGCCACCAAGAGATCTTCTTCGATGGGAACATTTGTTACGGTGGCCGCCCGTTCGTCGGCAGATATCATGTTCCTGCCATTGGGATAAACGGTCGTTCAGCTTCGATCAGTAAATCTTGACTTGCCAGAGCCTTGAAGAGACTAGCTGATACCAGTGAGAGCAATTAACTATCAGAGTCCAAATCCGACGGTGGTGATTGTAGCCACGATTCTAAATTGGAGGGATCCGATAACTTGGATCCCTTGTCCAACAGGTACTTAGGCGCAAGGTAGTCCCGAATTTCACGATCTATGTGGGAGCGGTATTCGTTCAACTTGGATTTACGTTCCCTGCCTGTGGTCCGAAAAGTGTCAGAGTTCGTCTTGAGTCTAGTCATAAAGATGCTACCACTCACCGTGAGGACACGACCGAGTAGAATATCAACCCCCCTTTCACCAAGCCTTAGGCACGCTCATCCTGCATGATGCATGATTAGCATCGCTCAAGGCCAATCGACGCAGGGTATAAACCGTGACAGCCTGGATAAGGAGCCCAGCCAGATATTTTGGGTGTCGCGTGGCATGACGACAGGGGGTAAACTGCCGGCTGCAATTGTGGCAACACTCTCCCTCGAACCTTTCACATCACCTTGCAACAGCGAAACCTCATTGTAATTTTGTGCTATTGTTCTCTACCGCTCTTTCTTGCTACCTGCCACGATCTCAGACACCCTTCGCATCCAGAATTTAATCCAGGAGAATCACACCAGCCATAAGCCCGAGACACTTTTCAAACAGTATTTGGCACAAATACCTGCACCTCTCGCTGTTACAACAACATGGCAGGCATTTCATGGCACTACGTTCTTAAATTCATCATCACTGGTACCCCTAGGATCATCTCACCATTTCACCATTTGTGCTAATTCTTCGTTTAACTTTGCAGGTGATTCGGCGGTGGGAAAGTCCTCGCTCCTCATCCGCCTAACCGACCAACGCTTCATCACGAACCCCGATCCAACGGTGCGTATTCTCCCACCCCTCCCCTCTTCCCTCTCCCTTACTTTCTATCCTCTTGTTACACAATCAATCGTTTCTCAATGTCATCATCTGCGCAGCTAGGAGTTGAATTCGGCTCCAAGCTGATTAATATCGAAGAGCAGAACAAGGTTGTCAAGCTACAATGCTGGGATACGGCTGGTACGGAATCCTTCAGGTCCATAACGAGGTCGTATTATCGAGGTGCTGCGGGGTGTCTTTTGGTTTACGATGTTACAAATCGAACAAGTACGTCCCCCTTCACCTCCTTAAGACTCGTCGTTCGTTAACATCTCGCCGTGTGATAGCGTTTACAAATGCCCGCACCTGGCTCGCGGACGTCAGAGAGCACGCAGACCCACACTTGACCTGCATCCTCGTCGGCAACAAAGTGGATCTATGCTCCGATGACTCCTCTACTTCAGCGTCGGGGAAGCATCGAGAAGTGCCCACAGAGGAAGCGGAGTTGTGGGCGAAGGAAGAGGGACTGCTGTTCGTCGAGGCTAGTGCGAAGAGTGGACAGAATGTACAGGAGGCGTTTGAGAAGGCCACGAGAGATATATTGGATAAGATTCAGAGGGGCGTGTTTGAAGATGATCGGGTGAGCTCTTGTCGATAATCTTCTGGCCGAGGTGGGGATGCTGAAGAGTTTTGTTTGCAGTCACCGGGTGTCAAGTCATCAAGACCGAACAACAACAGCTTAACGCTGGAGTCTTCAAAGGCTAGAGGGACTTGTTGTAATACATGACGGGACGGGACGTTGTACCAAGGACTTCTTGATGTATGTATGATACCTGTGATCACCACCCAGCTTACCTTACACAATTTAATATGGATGACCTTGACCCTTTCTATTCAAGTCGGTATAGCATGCAATGCGAAGTGTATGATCAACGTGACGCTAAACAAATCTAGTCCAGCAGCGGAATTATAGCCTCCATAATGGCGATTACAGTACTTTCGAAAAGTCCGTCCCTCGAGACAAACAGAGGACACAACCAGGACACAACAGCCTCCACACAGGGAGGTATCGACCCTCATCGCTTCCTCGTCCCTCTACTACCCCCAAGCGAATCCGCATACTCCTGCAACTGACTGATAAACCCAAAGTTCGGTTCCGCCACACTCCTCTTGCTCTTGATATACCCTACAGCCTGCGCCGGCGTCCACCCATACGTCGCCATCAAATACGCCGCAACGACGCTCGCACTCCTGCTCACTCCCTGTAGACAATGTACCAAGACTTTCGAGTTGGGATCGCGGAGTGCGTCTCGAAGGAATTGAGTTGATGTGGGGAGATGAGCGGCTAGTTCGGAGAACGGCGAGTCTTCGAGTGGGATTTGGGCATGTGTTAGTGGGAGGGAGAAGGAAGGGTGGGAGGATGAAGATGGTATCGCGACGTAGCCTCGCATTGCGGAGAGGACGTGTGTGATCCCGAGGTGGGAGAGGATTTTGGGGTCTTCGGCTACTGTGAGATCAGAGATGTACAGTCTTGGGAGGATTTCAGAGATGTCCGGACGGGCGTTGGATATCGATGGTGACGACGCGTATGATGGGGAGAAACAGTTTGGTGAACGTAGGGATGCGGACATGACTGTGAGATGGTTCAGAAGTCTGGGTGATGGTAATACGCCTGTGTTATACTATGTTGGAGATAAAGTCTAGGCCAGCCACTCACCAATGAAGGATGTTCGTCAGCCGACTAAGGGGCTAGTAATGCGGAGTGGCGTGGACGAGCGTCGAGATAAATGAGAGACAAGAGCTTGAATAGACGCTGCGATCCAGTAACCAAGGAGTTTAAAAGGGGTCGGGGGGTGGGCGGCGGGGAGATGATGTGGCTCGGGGAGGTGTGAATGTCTCGGATCACAAATGTGCTTAGTCCACAATGCCACCAACACTGGTCATTGTCCCCCTCAAGCACATCCAGTATATATACCCAGCAGAGGTGAGATGACAAGGACAGAGCGTAAAATAAAATTCATCAGGTAAAGAACCACCATGGCGTGAAGCCCCGACGGCGGTTTGATTGAGAGCCGGACAAGAAATGATGGACCAGTGCGAACTGATGGGGCTCGTACACCATGTCAAGGAAAGTCACTAGAGCCGAAAGGGAAAACTCTTGATGAACCGGGTTCGGTATCCTTTGTAACCTGAGAGTGCAGCGTTGATGTCGGCCAAAGGTCGTATTCTGTCATCACGTACGAAAGATGGCTGTGATTTCCAGTCGTGTCTGCGGCTTATTCGCTGTATGATCCGTCAAAACAGGCAGGACGACGGAGAAAATTTGGCGCGGAGAAGTTGCAGGCTCCGCTTCCGACGATAGCTGTGCGTTCGGCGCATGGCTGTGGACGTCGGGCAGCGAGTTGCTGGTTCGACTCGGGGCAGTGCCCATGGGAGAAGTGACGATGCCAGGCATCCGTGGATCATCCTTACTGCCGGCGTGTTCAGCTCACCGACTGACAGAATTACCGTTCTGCCCCCTGCTATAGGGAACTCGGTGCTCTTAGTGTGGATATTTGCACTGGATGACTTCATAAAATGTCCACCAAGATAGACACGATGTCAAGTTTTAACTCAGGATCTGCTGCACGAGACTGCAACGAGGTCGGTCGTGTCGTCATCCGTTCACATGAGGCTAGGGGAATGCAGGAGGACAATGGGATGAGGCGGAAGGATGGGGAATGGAGTTGGAACGTCGGAGATCTTCCTAGTCACACAAGAATGATGCCTCGAGATCTATTGAATGGACAACATGGGCAGTAGTAGGTAGAAACATGTAAGTACGAATGCACAGAGAATCCTGATACATGCACCTGACGAGGGAGAAAGAGATCGGAGAAAGGAGGGAACGAAATCGTATAAAGACAACTAGTAAAATGCTGATGGGCCACGATCAACGTGCAGAGTGTGTAGAGACAATCAACAACAATAGAGCGTGTCATCATGGCGAGAGAGTGATCACGAGGGCGCGGACAAAGACGAGGATAACAGAAACCTTTTGTAGACTGCTACAGTGATGAGAAAAGCAGGAGAGTTCGTTTGATCGTTGGGTTGTTCGAATTGCTGGATGCGGCTGATCGATGGGAGTGTTCGTGATCTAGATGAGGTCGCTGGAACAAAGGTGTGAGATAGGAAAGAGAACAATGAGCAAGGATCCCAACGTACGCAACGTTAAGGGGCATTTCATCAATCTGAGTGTTATAGAATTCTGGGAAGAACAAATAAGTCTCCATATTTTCACTGCCATCTGCTCGAAACACTCACGTTCGATATCTCTCAACATCCTGACGTCCTCGGTGGTGACAAAGTTGATGGCGACTCCCTTGCGTCCGAATCGTCCACCACGACCGATTCTGTGGATGTAGTTCTCCCTGTTGGTGGGGAGGTCGTAGTTGATGACGAGAGAGACTTGTTGGACGTCAATACCACGGGCGAGGAGATCGGTGGTAATGAGGACACGCGAAGACCCTGATCGGAACTCCTTCATCAGAACTTCACGCTGCTTCTGGTCCATGTCTCCGTGCTGCGAAACATCAGTTTAAGAGGCTAATCTCGGTAAGAATAATAAAATACTCACCATGGCCGAAACGGTGAACTCGCGAGAGTGCATCTTCTCGGTGAGCCAGTCGACCTTCCGCCTAGTGTTGCAGAAGATGACAGCCTGAGTGATGGTGACAGTCTCATAGAGATCGCAAAGCGTATCCAACTTCCACTCCTCCTTCTCCACAGCAATGTAAAATTGCTTGATACCTTCCAAAGTCAACTCATCCCTCTTGACGAGAATCCTAACGGGTTCCCTCATGAACTTCTTCGTCACCTCCAAGACATCAGCGGGCATGGTAGCCGAAAGGAGTACGACCTGGATATCCTGAGGCAACAACTGGAAAACCTCATAGATCTGATCTTTGAATCCACGAGATAACATCTCATCGGCTTCATCTAGACAGAAGATCTTGATATGATCCGTCCTGAGCGCTCTGCGGTTAATCATGTCGAAAACTCGTCCAGGGGTTCCGACGACACATTGGATGCCCTCCTGGAGACGAGCCATGTCCTCGCGGACGTTGGTTCCACCAACACATGCATGGCAAGTGATGTTCATGTAGTCGCCGAGGGCGATGACGACCTTTTGGATTTGTTGGGCGAGTTCACGAGTGGGCGCTAGGATGAGTGCTTGGCAGCCCTTGATCGACATGTCGAGTTGTTGGAGAATGGAGATGGAGAAGGTGGCGGTTTTGCCAGTACCGGATTGGGCTTGGGCGATGACATCGTGGCCCTTGATGACGGGGACGATGGCGCGTTGTTGAATGGCGGAGGGACGCTCAAAACTAGGGCATTAGAGAGTTAGCACGAAGCACACCAGTCACATACTCCATCAAACACCCGGACCACATGGTGCATGGGCGAGGGGGCAAATATGGGTGATCCGAAAAAATCCAGGGGATGGATTTGGATAAGACACTCAAATCACAATTCCCACAGAGGCCCAGGGTTTCCGATGGAGTGTAAAACGATTTCCTGCTCACCCGTATGCGTAAATACCTCGGAGAAGTTCGGGCTTCAACTCCATGTTATCGAAGCTACATAGTATAGATCAATACATCCTCGCCGTCTCGAAGAGGTTCCCAGTACTCACTTGTCAACAACCTGATCCCAATTGGACTCGATTTCGCCTTCGGGTACATCTTGAAGCTGTTCTTCACTATCCCATCACATCAAAGCCGTTAACTAGCTGCTTTGAAGCCCAGAGAGCGCCGGGACGTACGCGGACATGATTTGGAAAGTGTTCTCAGATTCTGGTGGTCGACTAGCTATGGTCGACAGTAATTTCAGTGGTGGTTTGGACGATAAAGATCGATAGTGCTTTGCAGCAAAGGTGAGTCGCTGACAACAAATTTTTGTGCTTGAGATCTGACTCGGGCGGTGCCGATTCTTTCAGAGTCAGCTGCACCCGCAGAGCCTGCACGGACCCGATGCCACATGGCCACTTCAGTTCCGCTGTGGTAAATTAATGCCAGAGTGCATGTTCCAATTGTTCCACTAGAAATCTTCATTTTGAACTGAGCCTATCCTACTTGGCGTAAATTACTGACGTGTCCGCGGAAAGTGAGTGTAAGTGCACTCTGCACCGATCAAGCAAACACTCATTGGATCTCCTGAAACTTGAGTGGAATTTCTCTCATTACATCTCCTCCTCATTTAACGACCTCGTGAAGACTTACTCGTCTCCACTCTTCGCATCACTTGTTGCGAGGTTGCGTCTCGTTCAATAAAGCTGCGGGTATGTTCGCGTTGGACGACACTGGAACAAATCGAACAGGATGAGATGTGACATCGGCGATGCGAAAGGCGCTGATACCGAATGCACGTACCTTCGGTTGTGACATGGTCCGAAGAGACGGCGCTCGACAAGGATAATACCCTGCAATGAAATATTGTCTGAGAACATAGGTACAACTTGAACAATGCAGGGGCGAGGGTTTGATACCGAGTAGTGTACAGAAACCATATTACTAGAAACATGCAGGAGAGATCGGTGAATACTCAATGCAAAGCTTCCCAAGAATTATGTGGTGAAACCCAGAGAATGATAAGACGCTGATGGGCCGTGATCAAGGTGCAGGGTATGTGGCGACAATCAAGAACAATAGAGCGTGTCACGATGAGAGAGCGATCACGAGAACGAGGACGAGGATAGAAGAAACCTTTTGTGGAGTGATGGGAAAATCAGGAGAGTTCGTTTGATCGTTAAGTCGTTCGAAATTGGTGGTGGGGCTTATCGTTGGGAGCGTTTTGGGCTAGATGAAGTCGCTGGAACAAACGTGTGAGATAGGAAAGCGAATGACGAGCAAAAAACCCAACGTACGCGACGTTAAGGGGCATTTCATCAATGCGAGTGGTATAGAATTCTGCGAGGGGCAGATAAGTCTCTACATATTCACCGCCATCTACCCGAGGCACTCACGTTCGATATCTCTCAACATCCTGACGTCCTCGATGGTGACAAAGTTGATGGCGACTCCCTTGCGTCCGAATTGTCCACCGGGACCGATTCTGTGCATGTAGTTCTCCCTGTTGGTGGGGAGGTCGTAGTTGATGACGAGGGAAACTCGTCGGATGTCAACGCCGCGGGTGAAGATATCGGTGGTAATGAGCATACGTAAAGACCCTGATTGGAACTCCTTCATCAGGACTTCACGCTTCTTCTGGTCCACGTCTCCGTGCTGGGAGATGTCAGTTCACGATTCTGTACTCCGCCAGGACAATAAAATACTCACCAAGGCCGAAACGGTGAACTCACGAGAGTGCATCTTCTTGGTGAGCCAGTCGACCTTCCGCTTCGTGTTACAGAAGATGACGGCCTGGGTGACGCTGACCATCTCGCAGAGCTCGCAAAGCGTATCCAGCTTCCACTCTTCCTTTTCCGTGGCAATGTAAAATTGCTTGATACCTTCCAAAGTCAACTCATCCCTCTCGGCGAGAATCCGAACAGGATCCCTGGTGAACTTCTTTGTTACCTCCAAGACTTCAGTGGACATGGTGGCCGAATGGAGCACGACTTGGATATCCTTAGGCAGCAACCGGAAAACCTCATCGATCTGATTTTTAAAACCACGAGATAACATCTCATCGGCTTCATCAAGACAAAAGATCTTGATATGGTCCGTCCTGAGCGCTCTGCGGTTAATCATGTCGAAAACCCGTCCAGGGGTTCCGACGACACATTGGATGCCCTCTTGGAGACGAGCCATTTCCTCGCGGACGTTGGTTCCGCCAACACATGCGTGGCAATTGATGTTCATGTAGACGGCGAGGGCGACGACAACTTGTTGGATTTGTTGGGCGAGTACACGAGTGGGCGCTAGTATGAGTGCTTGGCAGTCCTTGATCGACATATCGAGCTTTTGAAGAACGGAGATGGAGAAGGTGGCGGCTTCGCCAGCATTAGATTGAGCTTGGGCGATGACATCGTGGCCCTTGATGACGGGGACGATGGCGCGTTGCTGGATGGGAGAGGGACGCCCCAAACTAGTGCATTAGAGAGTTAGCATGGAGTATACCCTTCGCATACTCCATGAAACACTCGGGCCATACTTATGGTGCATGCACGAGAGCAAATGCGGGTGATCCGAATAAATCCCGGTGTAGGGTTTGGTTTGGATATGACACCCAAACCACATTTCCCACATAGAGACCCAGTGCGATGGAGTTTATAACGATTTCCTGCTCACCCGTAAGCGTAAATACCTTGGAGAAGTTCGGGCTTCAACTCCATGTTATTGAAGCTGTATAGGACAGATCAATACATCCTCGCCGTCTGGAAGAGGTTTCTGGTACTCACTTGTCGATAACTTGATCCCAATTGGACTCGAATTCACCCTCGGGTACATCTTGAAGCTGTTCGCTATCCCATCACATCAATCCGGTTAACCAACTCGTCCTTTGAAATCCACGTACGTAGACATGATTTAGACAGTGTTCTCAGATTCTGGTGGTCGACAGTAAGCTCCGTGATGGTTTGGGTGATAAAGATCGATAGAGCTTTGGAGCAAAAGTGAGTTCAATATTGATACTCAGAAGCGCCTCAGCCATTTAAGTGGCCAAACCTTGGGCCAAACGGATAAAATTGAACGATGAGGGAACGCGGATGAAAGTGGATATCTGGATGTTGAGTCTTCAATTTGTTGCAGGACACGCATCTCACCTCAAGATGTCCCTCCAGCAGAACTCTATCGACTTGGTCGGATATCGAGGATCTGGTTGGGGCAACGCGACTTTGCCACCACCTTCAACATGAAGTTCGTGCTTGTCAATTTCTCGAGTAAAGTCGAAAAGGATGAGATGACATCGGCGATGCAAATGGCACTGATACCGAATACACGTACCTTCGGTTTCTGACACTGACACGGCCCAAACAGACGGTGCTCGACAAGGACAATGCCCTGCGATGATCTATTTTCTGGAAAATAGGTACAACTTGAACAAAGCAGGAAGGTTTGTTGCATACCGAACATGGTGTACAGAAAGCATACAACCAGAAACGTGCGAAGGAGACGACATCGGTGTATAGTATACTCAGTGCAGAGCTCCCCAAAACCATCTGGGGAAACCCAGAGAATAGTAAGCCCTGATGAGCCGCGAGCGTATAGAGACAATATTAATCAACAAGAATCGAGGGTGTCATCATGGCGAGTGATCACAGAGTACGAGGACAAAGAGGAGTACGAGGATAACAGAAACCTTTTGCAGACTGCTACGGCGATGGGGAAAGCAGGGCAGTTCGTTTGACCGTTGGGTCATTCGAATTGCTGGTGCGGCTGACAGTGGGGAGAGTTCGTGATCTAGATGCAGTCGCTGGAACAAAGGTGTGAGATAGAAAAGAGACCGATGAGCGAGAAACTCAACGTACGTGACGTTAAGGGGCATTTCTTCCATGTAAATGCTATAGAATTCTGTGAGGGCCAAATAAGTCTCAATATTTTCACCGCCATCTGCTCGAGACACTCACGTTCGATCTCTCTCATCATCTTGTCGTCCTCGGAGGTTACAAAGTTGATGGCGACTCCCTTGCGTCCGGAACGCCCACCACGACCGATTCTGTGGATGTAGTTCTCCTTGTTGGTGGGGAGATCGTAGTTGATGACGAGAGAGACTTGTTGGACGTCAATACCACGGGCGAGGAGATCGGTGGTAATGAGGGCACGTGAAGACCCTGATCGGAACTCCTTCATCAGGACTTCACGCTGCTTCTCGTCCATGTCTTCGTGCTGGGAGATTTCAGCTCACAAGACTCAACTCGGTAAGGACAATAAAATATTCACCATGGCCGAAACGGTGAACTCGCGAGAGTGCATCTTCTCGGTGAGCCAGTCGACCTTCCG